>QTSX02007361.1:0-104081 GCA_014839935.2 Entomophthora muscae | reverse complement strand
TGTGGTAGAAGAGAGTGCTGTATTGAATTATCTTGGTGCATGCTTTGGGCATGACCAGACCTTTGAATATGGTGCATCCACTAGGTATATCTTTGTCAATGTTTTGGGCGCAGAAGTACGCTTTTCCAGGTCTCCTGAGATGTGGCCTGGTTGAGTATGTGAGCAAAGGTGGGCAGGTTTTGGTCAATCATTCTCTCTTTCATGGGTGTGGTAAAAAAACTGTATCTGCTACCAGTGATAAGGAGCGCCTTTTGGGGAATCTTCAAATATGGAATTAGGAAAGAAGAGAAGTATATTTTATTAGATAGTATTTTAGACTTATATAGATTTGGCTGTGGCAGAGATTTAGTTGGATCAAACCTAGGGGTTGGTCTTGTGTGGGATGGGTTCAAGCCACTGGATACTTGGATTGTCATGTGATATTGCTTGGTTGCCATTCTCAGTATGTTGAACTGTATATTGGAAGGGCACCAAATTGGGTGATGGCTGGATGTTAAGTAAGTTGGCAGTAGCCAGAATGCTTATACATCCAGACCCTCAACAAAGGTGTTGGCCAAGGTGCTTATGGCCAAAATACCAGACATCCATGAGAAGACAATTGAGCGCTTACTAAACATTCAGAAGACGGTGGTCAAGGGCCTCCAGTTTAGGAAATACAATCTTTTAGCGGCGTCTGTCTGGGTTAACAACCCTGAAATGTATGCCCACTGAAAACCTGCAAAGCGCGCAAGGAAAGAGGGTACTGAATTGCCCACTCAACTTCTTGCGCTAAGAATGGCCAAGCCTGCCAAAGCCGCAGGCAAGGAGTAAACCCATGAAGGTATCCTAAAAAATAAAATTAATAAAATTTCCAAATACTCAACTATTTTTGTTAGGAAACATTGACAGTGAACTCTGTTGGGTCCTGGTCCTTTTTGTACCCCCCACATTTTATGCAAATTATGTTACTCACGTGGCTAGGCAGCTGTTTTGGTCCCTCCTGTTGTGCAGGAGCTTGAAGACAGAATTTGCGGGTCCTTTCCAATGTTGCAGAAGGCATTGGCTGAGCTTATGCATTCTGAGGGGGCATCTGAGTGGGAAGTTACTGCCTACAATGATGCCCAACTGGTCTGCCTGGACCCAGTGGTTCTCAGTGGAGTTTACTGTGTAAACTCCATTGAGAGTGTTTGAGATGTCCTGGCAACACTCCCATTTGGAATATACCAGAGATGGGCCAGGCACATGCAGCTTCTTGCTTCTGCTTCCTGGTGGAGCACACCATATCTTACCTGTTGGAGAACTTTGGGCGCGTGGTGGGTAAATTGACTGTTGCAGATACAACAGCTGTAAAGAAGACTAATACCCTCCTGGCGGACTTTGGGCTGGCCTGGAGCACAAATGAGACAGGGCTTCCTGCAGCCATGGAGCTCTACGTTTGCCAAGACAAAGCACAAGAAGAAGATCAGCACAGTATACAACAAACTCTGCAAGTTTACAGAAGCCTTTGCTGGACAAAGGCTTTATCTTGTTGTTTACCTCGGGTATCTCTTTTACTTTGGAATGGGCTCCAGCATGAAGGACCTAGATAGAATCCTTCTTAGGATTGACAAGGCCCAGCTCTCCTTGGATGGGAAGAAGGTCCCCCAGGATACAACTCAGTTGATCATGTGATTCAGGACACCCTGGTCCTGGCTGGGATATACAGGTTTGCAGCCCCACCTGAAAAGCTGCTGCTTCACTCCCACCTGACCCTACTGCCTTTCACCAGCGGGCAGGAGTATTTCAATAAGGGTATATCCACTGTTCACGGTGTGGTAGTGGAGGTTGTGTGCCACCTCCATTGCAGGTTGGATACATACTGCCAAATCCATTACAGGCGCCCTTAAAACTCTCTTTCCCAATAAATATCTTTACACTTTAGTTTATTTCTATTTTAAATAATTTTTACAAAATCTTATTTTAGCAAACAAGTTTTGCAACATAAATCCCAGAGAAGGTTTTCATAAAAGCATAATAATATACGTTAATAAAATACAATTCTACTTTGTACTTTATACATTTAACTTTTTAAATTTGATTTTTATATTTATTTGATTAGAGTAATATAAATAAATTCATGTAATCCAGTATCAAGTGTTTGGGATAACCTCAGATGGCATAATAAAACAATTAATATAAAATAAATAAATAAATAAATAAATTACTAACCTCCATTGATGTCCTGCCAAAACTGATTGTGGGCTTAGAAGCTTCAAAATATAAAATGATAATTAATAAATATTAAATAGTAAATTAGAGAATATAAAAAAAGTTGGGCAAGCTAAGCCTTTAATTGATTGACTGTTTAGCAAGGCAGGCAGGGATGAATGAATCAGCGTGGTCATAGAATTTGACCACAGTCTCAGCTGGGAGGGTGTGGATCCCAGACTACAGCAAATCAAAGAGGTCCTGAGTCCCAACTGGGCTCCCTCACTTGACAACTTGCTTGAGCCACCCAAAGACTTCCTTGAAAGTATTTAGGAAGGGCAAATAAGCAGGGAAGAAGAGAAGGCACATATTTGCCATGGCCAATTGCTGGGGGCCCACTGCAATGCTAGTGTCAATCATTGGGAATTCCTCAAGAATATCAGCCACCTTATGGAGACCAACATTGTCCAGCATAATGATGGGGGTAAAGCCCAGGCTTGTGCACCTCAGGAGCTCCTGGACCAATTGGAGGAATGATAGAAAGGTTTGGCTATTGTGAGATCCCAATATCATTTGATACAGCTCAATCCCTTTTGGACCAAGGAGAGCCACCATTGAATAGGCTGTGGCGCGGACTGCAGCATGCCAAGCCATCCCATCATTTAAGCCTTTGCAGACATACCCATTGTGCATTGACAAGGCAAATGCTGATTTGTCAATGTAATAGAATTTGACTGTCCCCTTGGCTTTGAGGGCAGTATAGGCCTCATCATATTTTTTTCCAGGTCTTGATGTTGGTTGGGCTATTCTAATTGCAGGGGGATACCCCAAGCTTTTTCCATAAAATGCGCATTCCCTTCACCAGATGGTAGTAAAAGGAAATTGAAGCCTGTTGTAATTTCAGGCTTACACAAGGCCTATGAGACAGGAACCCCTGTAAGGATAGAGTCTAACCCTGTTGTCCTAGGAATGGTTGACTATTAAAGGAGGACTTATAATAGATATATGAATAAAGCTTATTTATTAAGAAAAGGAATGAGGGGATTATATAGTCACTCATTCCATCTTCAAGATGAACAAAGGGCAAAATGAACAGTCATGTGAACATTCAGGAAAGGTTCTATTGATCCTAGTATATCACGCGAGGGATCTACAGAGATCAGGTGATACTGGATAAGTCTCAGAATAAGGTTCAAGTCCCTAGTTTCAGAGATATGAGCTCAACAAGGCAGGCACTGGTTTGGAGCTTGATAAGAGGAACAATGTATTATTATCCAGTAATAGAATCACAAACACTGCTGTATCTCTGGAAGTGCTGAAGATTATATCAAAGTAGAATAAGTCTTTCTAGGGTAGTTTTGCATGGAGAGTGTGATGGTGCAATAATATTTATATGCTAAATATTGGCTAATCCCGAATTGATAGCATCAATGATATTGCATATATGGATCAAATTAGTACTAAGCATATCATAGTGAGATATCTTAATACCAAATTCACGGCAAGGCCTCAACCCCAAAAGTAGATTTGACTATGGCCTGTATATTTGCCAGTTCAAGATGACAATCTTGGGTTATCCACTGGCAGATTGCCCATTTATGCTCCTTGGTGAGCATAGTGGAAACACACAAGGATTTCTCCACAGCAAGGACTCATCCAGTCTCAATGAAGATAGTGAATGTCTTTGAGGCGTACTTGGGATCCACCCCAACAAGAGCCGCAGCTGCCTTGTAATCACCAGATTCCTGCATTAGCTTAAGCAGGATGATGTGTTTGATATCAGGGATGCGCTTCTGGGCGGGCGTTTTGGCAGTGGGGATTGGCTTGTTGGCATTGGGCACAACACAGAGAATAGGTACCTTAGTGTAGAATGCAGCAACTTTCTTTAAGACCAGCTTTCCCTCTGTAGATCTATAAAACTTGGGCTCTTTGATGTCTTCTTGGTCACCGTCACTGATATAAGGCTCATAGCTAGCGTCAAGTACAGGCTTAACTTTCTCCATCATGGCTGCTGGGACTTCTTCCTGGCGGTAAACGGGGTCAAACACATGAGAGGTAATGTCATGAATGATATTTCAATACTTGTATTGAAAACCCAAGAGTTAAACCCCGGTTCCCAGGAGACCAGTCCAGGACCCACCAATCCGTTAAAAGATGGGCTCAAATTGGTAAATTACTCCGCGTTCTGCCAGACTACTACAGAGGACCCTCCAAAGATCACTTGAGTCACACAAAGTGGACAGGGGACCGCCCGCTTGTTAAATTGCAAACCTGAGTTAACAAGTTACTCCAAGACCTGCCAGCCCCCCAGAGACAATTCCCCAAATAGTCATCAGATTGATGCCAACCTTGGGCCACCAAAGACCCGAACCTATGCAGAGGTTACAACTTGCCTTAAGGAGGTTAAGACAAAACCTATTTTTAACCTTTCCAATGGCCATCAGCAACTGCCAGTCTCCCGCCCAGAAGGGGTAGTGCAATTGGACTACTCAGGTGACATAGCAAACAGTGGCGGAAAAACAAAGTGTTGCCTTTTCAATTTACCAGAACAAGCACAACCTGGATCTGCCGCCCTTGAGACCCCAAGCTAAGACCCACACCCTGCCAGTGCCTTGTCTGCAAACCTGAACCCTGAAAAAAATCAAAGACACAAAGTCCCAGAGTATAAAATCCCTGGCAGTACAGCAAAACCCCCATCATCATTTTTGATAATAAAGTTTTATGAACCTTTGGTTCAAACAAATCTTACCCTATCTAGTCTTAGTGATCTTCCATCTCAATTCCAGTCAAGTAGACCATCAGGCTGCCGCCCTCCCCCAAGACCAACCTGCCAAATTGTCCCAGGCATTATACCGTCCCCTGGGAGCCCCCTTTGGACCTGTACATTTTACTGAATACCCCCCAACCCAGCCTATTCAGAGTACGACTTGGAAACCATCCTCATTGCTGACCCTTTGGCAAGGACTAGAAGTACTGAGTACATAGGACGCAAAGGAAAGAGGATTGAGATCCCGCCCTTACTGTTCAAAGACAAGTACAATTACCTGCCTGCCTACTTTGTTCCTATGACTCCTCCTTTAACACCACAACCAGACCGCCCGTTGGAACCCACTGCTGCAGCCGAGACCACCTCTACCCAACTATTTGGAGTACTCTACATTACTTTGACAAGACTGGTAGATTCCATGGTCCCCAACTCCAGACCTTGGTCCTTACTCAGGCAATCTGTATCTTATATTATCAAGTTAGCACCCATTCTATGGTGGGCCCTATCCGCCGGCTTGGCCGTACCTCACCCCAAGCCGCCCAAGGCCTCTACTTACAACTGGCTTCCTGACAGGTAAGTTCAATCTCTTTGTTTCTGACTGTTTTGGTTGTGGTAACCTTGTTGGGCTTCTGGGTCAGCTTGGGGACCCAAGGGTTAATGCTCCACACCCTAGCAGCTTGTCAGGAATGCTTTTACTATCCTTCCTGGCAACAACAATGTAATTTTTACTTTCCCAGGTCCTAGGAACTCTTGTCTCAATTTGGATTTTTCCTCAGAACCTAAAAATGGGTTATTAGTTGGTAATACAAGCTCTATATTACCTTTATATTTTCTTAATTAAATTCTGGGTTCCTCTTCTTGTCCCAATACAGGGATCAAACTTGGGTCCATTTGCTCACTGGGTAATCTTCTAAACAAATTTAGTAATTTGAAGTTGTATTTACCTTTATTGCCTTTTGAAACTGATGCCTGCAGCCAATCAAATCTTACGCCCAATGTTGGATTTTGTGATTTTGCTTACACTGCAAAAGCGTTTTTCGATAAGCAAAAACTAGGCTCTGTAGTTGTTTTGATTAATCAAAACAACAGAGCCTCTCCTTCTGGTGGGTTGCTCAACCACCAGAAGGTGCCCCAAGCTGGAACCTCTCCAACAGCTGGGGAAAATGACTCCTAGCTGTTTGGGGATGCCTAGCAGGGGTCATGGTATTTAAAATTACTCTTAAATTGTATTTTAAATTGCAAAATCAGTTTCCAAGCTTCTCCTGCCAAGTTTTCCCCACCATAATTCCAACTCCCATTTGAAAATGAAAATTAGAATTCCACTGACAGCCTATATAAGGCTCCATCTTTCCAGTATTTTTACTTGTTCAGTTAATAAAGCCAATTTACCAACCTAGTTGATTTATCTTTTGCCTGCTCTCCAAATCCTGAAATCAAACACCATGATGCTACCCAAGTCATCCAAATGGTGATCATTTGGGTATAAATGGTTGGTTTGGTTGCTCCTTGTCCAGTCCCTTACTGAAAGCCTATCTTTTGGAACCAGAGCAGATTTGGGTTCACCTCCTCCTAATTACTTGGACAAGTTGTGACGCTGGGTGGTACCAGGCATATGGTACACCGCCACCCCAATGTCACAGAATCCCCCCATCACAGAGGAACCACAGGTCATGGGGGCCAGTCTGCCCAGTCCGTCCTTATTCCATCCTTTGGCTTCTGTTTTCCTTCTAAGTTATCTTGGAGATTACTTCCTGTTGGGAAGATTTAATCCCCTTTTGGGTTGATATTGTCTTATTGGAGAATTGTTCCATATGGGGATGGTCTCCCTTCCAATTGGTTCTCTAATCACAGGGTTGAACCCATCCGCGGCCATACAACTTATGGGTGGTATGTTTCTGAGTGGATGGGTTCCTGACACAGCTTGTGCTCCTCTGTTGTGAATACCGCTATTCACCATGTTTCAATTTTGCCTTTGGTGGGCCATTTTGAGGACAAATCTCTTGCTTTTGCTTTTGCCTCTCAAAACGAGTTAATGACTGAATCAGGAAGTTCAATTGTTTGGTTTCTTGATCCTGCGCAACTCACTTGCCCCACTAATGCTGGTGGCAAGTGATCCTACCGTCCTGGTAGTGTTTTGTGGTATTCCTAACCACTATATATTCCATTTCATATTCACCAATAAAAATTAAGTTCTATTCACATTTTTGTCTTTGTGTCTTCTGTACTTCTGCGCCTCTCTCTAGCCACAACTAGTAGAGATTATTCTTCCAGGGCCGCAAGGTAAACACATTTGCCTTCCCTGTCATCTAACCAAGACTTAGTACAAATCCAATCCTAAGGTTAGGATTTCCTGTTGTGTGTCTGTGCCGCGCCTCAGAACACAACAAAAATGGTGCTCACTACAGGGGCTGTAAGCCCCTTGGTTATCCCTTTTGCATCCACGTTTTCAGGTCCTTTGCCTCTGCCTATACAAGAGTCAACTTCACCTGAAATAACCAGTCCTCCTATTGAGGAAGATATTGCCAACCAGCCTATTACTCCCACTATACTGAACCTTGGGAATGGTCCCTGCCTAGTTGCTTACCCCATGGGTACCCCTGACTTGGAGCAAGTCATGTTGGTAGCCCTTGGGATAGCCCGTGAAGGAGCCATCCCTTGCCTTCAGTTGCAGTTCAGTTGGGCTGAATACTACAAATTAATTGTGGCTCCTCAATTTCCACAACATCTCCTCTCAGCGGCTGGCTCTGCTGAGCACTTACTATTGTCCTTTGTGCAGCCTGCTTTAGCCCACCATCAAATGGTGTTGGGACTCCATGTCCAAGAAATCTTGTCTCTGCAAGCAGCGGTTACTCATCACTGGGACCAGTTTGCTGCCTACCAACAGTGGATTCATTCCCTGTTTTCCTTGGTATCTGACAACCAACGCAACTCTGTCACTTCCCAGACCTGTTTGGTCAATTCTATCAAACAAATGCGCCAGTCCATCCCCAAATACGTGAGAGAACGCCTACACAAGTTTCACCAGCTAGAACAACCCTGGCAAACTCAAGTAGATTCCACCTTAAATGCTTATCTCACTGACTTCAAACAACTTGTGCAACAACTCAATGCATTCAGCACGTATTCCTTTGAGCAACTACAGCAGGTAGCAGAATTTGCTGCTAGTGGCCTTAATGAACTCAGTACAGCATTTGAACAAGAGAGAGCTGCCACTGCTGCTACTATAGCTAAACTCCAGAGTCAAGTGAATGAGCTATCTACGCCCAAGCCAGATGTTCCGCCCTCTCCCCCTTCTGATGACTTGGCAGATAGAGAGCAGAGAATATGGGATGCCATTTGCAAGCTACGTACAACTACCTGCAGTCAGGGACGTCCTGCTGAAGCCCCTCAACCTGATCCCCAGGTGCTTGAATTAACTGCTCAAGTTGCAGAGCTACAGCAAGAACTTGCCGCCCTACGTGAAATGATGGCAACTGCTGCTAGTCCAGTTGGGGTTGTCAATGAAGATGGTTGCTGCCCTGGCTTATTAGGAGCTCCTCAAATCCAATGCGCTAGGGAACTAATTGCTCTAGCTAACAAAGTGGATCAATTGAAGCGGGACCATACTGAACTGGATAGAGACGTACAAGAGATGAATGACGTGATTGACTCTGTGAATGATAGGTTTGCCCCTTGCCTCTCAGTGGGGCCATCCCTTACTTTGCAACTGGCTGAACTCTCCACAATAGTGACCACCCAAGGTCAACGCTTAGATACTACTGCACAACAAACCACTCAAGCTGTCAATACAGGAGCCCGCGCTGTTGAGACCCTTACTACCCTTGAAGAAAGTGTTTGTCAGCTATGGGCTAGACAGCCCCCCTCTGAATCCAAAGCAGAGTTTTCCCTGCGTATAAACGTACTCAATAGCAACAATGGTGGCCCAACCCCCAAAGCACACTTCAAGCCTACCTTTAAGCAAGTCTTTGATCCTAAAACCTCAACCATTGCAGCTTTCCTAACTATCTACAAAACTGCCATGAGACAGGCTTCAGACAAAGTTAAGAAAGAACATATTCTGACCTGTCTACATCCAACTTGCCAGGAGGTGGTGGTGCCTGAGTTGCCCTCCATTGAGACGTGGGAAGATATGAAGCAGCTTCTGATTGATGAGTTTGGTGGTGACCTTAGCCTGGAAGTAAAGAAGGACGCCTTCATGCATATTGCTTTCAAGCCTAAAGAGACACTAGCTGAGTTTGCAGACCAATTCTACATGGAAGGACAGCAACTGATCACAAGCAGACAGTTGACAGCCCATGAAGCCTACATGGCTTGCGCTCAAGCCCTCAAGGTTAACCAACTTCTATGCCTTCACTTCAAAGCCCACAAGGCTATGCTTTCCTCCATGAAGAGCATAAAGACGTTGTTGCAGGATATGCACCTTACCCACTCTGGCGCAGTTGTTAGAGAAGGTTGAGCTACTTCTAACTCTGGTTCATCTTCCTGTGGTCCTTGCATTCTTACCATGAACTTGCAAAATCCTCCTTGACGCCAAGGTTGCCACAACTGTGGTCAGATAGGTCATCATTCTTGAGTCTGCACCAACCCGCGGGTTGAAGGAGCTGATCCAAAAAAGCAGGCGGGAAAAGAACAGTCAACCTAGAGGCAGAGACGCTCTTGGTTGACAATTCTTCCCAGTCTCTTTCAATCCCTCCCTCTATAGCTGACTCTGAGCCTGCTGACAATGAGGCTCCTCCTATCCTCCTCTTGTTTCACAATATCTCTGATGACTCTGACCTGGATGACTCTGATACTGACAACGCTGATGCATATGGATACTCTGTTCTGGCTGTTCCCAAAACCATTACAGTCCCCTATAAACTACGCTCAGGAAAGACTACAACTACTGCTAAGCCTTTGCCTGAAGCCAAAGAAGTTGTCTCTTGCCCTTACCTCACTCAGGCTAAGAGGTCCCCTGTGCTAGTGGAGTCATCAGAAGAAGCTGCCAAGGTTGCTGATGCTGTCTTCAAGAATGTATCTGTTTTGCTCCCCCTCCAGACTGTTTATAAGGAGTTCCCAGGATTAAGATGCATGATTGAGAAGTGGGATAAGGAACTAGCAGAGGCTCAAGATATCTTGGCTGTCCTTCCACCCTTTGGTTGCACTACCACTCAAGTAGAGATCTCCATTCAAAAAGTGAAGATCAAGGCCGTTCTAGATACTGGCTTGCCAGTCAACGTTGTCTCCTCCAAGCTTGTGAAGAAACTCAGACTTGCCCCTGACCTTAACTATCACCAGACGTATGGCACAGCTGGACTGTCTATGACCCGCGCCATAGGGGCTTACTCTGCTCTACCCATGCGGTTTGGCAAACTTCTTCTAGCTGCGCCAGCAGTTGTCTTGGAAAATGAGAGTTACAATCTCTTAGTTGGCACCCAGTTCCTTAGGGAATATAATGGGATAATCAACTTGAAAGATGGTTACCTCTCTATTCTGGGATACAAAGTCCCTCTGATCTTTGAAGAGCCGGTTAAAGTTCCCGGGAAACGGCTCAAGACATGTGCCTTGGAGTATCCCACTGGGGTTTTCAACCTCAAATATTGCACTCACTCCTCCAACATGAAATGTCCACCCATGGCTTGTCCTGCATCTGAGGGGATCCCTCTCCTAGCCACGTCTGCTGTCACCATCCCACCTGGCTCCCAGGCCATCCTGGACTCCCAGATATCATATGAACTACCTGAACAAACCTTCTTGGAGTTGTACTCTCCCCCCTCATTAGGGCGCAACAAACCTTATCTCTGTCCTGGAATCCTAGATGTCTCTCATAAGGACCCTGTTCAATTGTTGGTAGCCAACCTGACTGCAATCCCCATGACTGTGTCTAGGGGGCAGGTTGTTGGATATGGCAAGTTGTTGAGCGCTCCTGATGTCCTGTCTCTTCATCCCTTTGGCACGTTCCAGGATTTTAACCTACCTGAAGATGAGCCTCAAGTCTTATCCTTGTTCACTGCGCAAGACTTCCCACAGCTGTCCCCGGTTCAACAGAAAGAGGTGCTGGATTTACTAGACCAATTTTCTGACATCTTTGCTAAGGACAGTACCAACTATGGGTTAGCCAAAGGCGTTATCCATCAGATTGACACTGGTAACGCTCCTCCCTTCCGTGCTAAACCATATTGCTGCAGTTGTGTAGAGGACGCCCAGGTATCTAAAGAGCTCAAGCAACTGTTAGACGCTGGGCTGCTGGCCCCTTCCCAAAGTCCTTGGGCATCCCTGCTACTCATCCTAAAGAAGAAAGATGGGGGTCATTGTATTGTGATGGACTATTGCCAATTGAACTCTTTGACCAAGAAGGACTCATACCCCTTGCCGCGTATTGATGATGCCCTCTGACGCCTTGGAGGCTCTAAATTCTTCTCTGCAATGGATCTGGCATCTGGATACTGGCAAGTTGACCTATTGCCCAAGGATTGTCAGAAAGCCGCGCTCATTACATCTGAAGGGCTTTTTGAGCCTACTTGCATGCCGCAGGGACTCTGCAACGCCCCGGCCACCTTCCAAAGGGCCATGGACTCCATCCTCTGTGACTTGAAGTTGTTGTGCGTCCTAGTATACTTGGATGATATAACAGTTTTCAGCGCTACCTTCACCAACCACCTGGCTCATCTCAAAGAGGTGTTCATAAAGATTTGAGAAGCGGGCCTCAAACTAAAGCCTTCCAAGTGCGCCTTCTTCAAAGAGCGTCTTGAATTCTTAGGCCATGAAGTAACCCAGACCGGGATTTGCCCAATGACTAAGAAGGTTGAAGCCATCAACAAAATGCTTCCGCCCACCAACCTACAAGAAGTACAAGTCTTTCTGGGGATGATGGGCTACTACAGACAGTTTATCCCTGACTTTGCCAATACTAGTGAACCTCTAGTCCAGCTATTATGTAATGTCCCTTTTGAATGGACTGCCAGTCAACAGCAAGCCTTTGAGACCCTTAAGCAAAAACTCAAAGAGGCGCCAATCCTTGTGTATCCTGACTATGATAAGGAGTTCATCCTATACACTGACGCTAGCAATCTTGCTATTGGAGCTATCCTGGCCCAACTGGATGACAAGGGTGTAGACCATCCTGTGGCTTACACTTCCTGCGTGCTAAACAAGCATGAGAAGAACTATAGTGTCACAGAGAAGGAGTGCCTTGCCGTATTACATGCAGTCAAGCAGTTTTGTCACTACATATATGGCACCCACTTCACTGTTGTCACTGACCACGCTTCTCTTAAGTGGTTACAACAGCTTAAGGAGCCTGAAGGGCGCCTAGCTAGATGGGCTCTACGTCTGCAGGGATACAACTTCACGGTGCTCCACTGCCCTGGGATTCAACACCAGAACGCTGATGGGCTCTCCAGAATGCCCATTCTTGCTTTGCACCCTGCAGAGGCTGACCGGTTATACAAACTAATTGGGTACCCGTCTTTGTGGGAAAGTGAGACAGAAGAAGTACAACTGGCCTTGTCCAAGCTATCCAAAGATACCCTCATACGCAACAATCAGCTCTTCAAGAAGGTACAAGATCAGTATCTGCCTTATGTACGACCCAGTCTTTGCCTCTTGGTGGTGTTGCAAGCTCATAAAGAGACTGGGCATGGAGGCATTGCCAAGACCTTTGACTGGCTTCAAAAGAATTACTTCTGGGAGAACCTTTGCCTGCTGATCCCAGACGTCATAGCTAGCTGCCACAATTGCCAGCTGCAAAGGCCTTGAGCTGCTGCCCACAAGTTCAAATTAGTCCCCCTGCAACATGCCTTCCACACTGTCAGCATTGACGCGGTAGGTCCTCTCCCCTGCTCACGTTCTGGGTGTTGCTTTATTCTGATTGCAGTTGATCATTTCAGCAAGTGGGTAGAGGCTTGCCCAACAAAAGACATCACAGCTAAGACAACTGCTGCCTTCCTGCTACAAGATGTTTTCTACCGCCATGGCTGTCCTCAAGTGTTGCTCTCCAATAATGGGACTAACTTCAACGCCAAGCTGGTAACCTCTGTTGTCAAAGCTTTGGGGTCTCATCAGTCTTTCTCTGCCCCCTACAATCCTTCTACCAATGGGGCAGTTGAGCGTGCTAATTTGACACTGGTCTCCATCATGAGGAAGCTCACCTACTCTGACGCTGCCAACTGGGACCTATACTTACCTGCTGCTCTCTTTGCATACCGCCTTAGCAAACATTGTGTCACTGGATACTCCCCTTTTGCTATGTTATATGGGCAAGAGGCTACTACCCCTTTGCTCTTGGGGGCCCCCTTGCTTACCTCTGACAAAGCCATGAATCCTGACAACCACATCAAGGATCTAGTCAACCGCATAATTGATATACAGGCCACTGCTTACACTTCTGCATACAAGACTAAGATGCTTGAACTCTCTCCCAATAATGCTGGACGCTCCCCCCTGCCTGAGTTCAATGTTGGTGACCATGTACTTTACTACCAACACAGAGTAGGTGGTTGCGCACATAAGTTGGACTCTCTATGGATTGGCCCTTTAGAAGTGACTTTTAAGCAAGGGTCCAAGTACACTGTAAAGCTCCTCTCCAGTGGCTGTCCTTTTGCTCAAGTGCACGCAAAGTTCCTTTGTAAATATTACCCCCCTAAGGCCAATCTAGGAGAGGGCAATGTTGTGAATACCGCTATTCACCATGTTTCGATTTTGCCTTTGGTGGGCCATTTTGAGGACAAATCTCTTGCTTTTGCTTTTGCCTCTCAAAACAAGTTAATGACTGAATCAGGAAGTTCAATTGTTTGGTTTCTTGATCCTGCGCAACTCACTTGCCCCACTAATGCTGGTGGCAAGTGATCCTACTGTCCTGGTAGTGTTTTGTGGTATTCCTAACCACTATATATTCCATTTCATATTCACCAATAAAAATTAAGTTCTATTCACATTTTTGTCTTTGTGTCTTCTGTACTTCTGCGCCTCTCTCTAGCCACAACTAGTAGAGATTATTCTTCCAGGGCCGCAAGGTAAACACATTTGCCTTCCCTGTCATCTAACCAAGACTTAGTACAAATCCAATCCTAAGGTTAGGATTTCCTGTTGTGTGTCTGTGCCGCGCCTCAGAACACGACACCCTCAAACCAGCTGTGTCAGTGCAGCTTCACTATGGAACTCTCCTCTCCTGTCTCCTCCTTGAGTAGGCACTTGGGTTGCACTAACTCTGTTCTTTGACCCGCAGGGGTAACTGCAACTGCGGTGCACAACAGGTGTATTGGTAATCTGTTATTGTGTTCCTTCCATTTTGAGAATTTAATTAAATATTAAATAAAATTCAATTAAGTTACTCCCTAATTTTAATTTTTGCTTTTATTTGAATATGGATATTTAATTAATATTCACCCCCCAATATCCCAATTATAGATTTTTTGTTTCTTAATTTGTTTTTTTTTGGTTTTACAACGCCCATTTTAGAATACTAAAAAAATCCACCCATTTTACCAGATTTTACTGTCAAATTCAAACACCCAAAACAATATTTTTAAAATTTATGTCTTGGATTGTGTGCCCTATTTTAGATACTTTGGTATTATTCTTGAGTACAGTTCATTGCACACAACATTTGAGTGATTTTGTTTACATAGTGAGTTGCTATTGTGTTTTTTTTGTGTTGAGTTTTGACTCACCACGTTTGGGTGTATTTTGTCACTGATTCACATAGTAAACATATGTACACCAAAAGTCAACTCACACCATTTTGTTTGTGAATCCATGTATTTTGGATTGCATTTTAAATGGTTTATCTTTGCGCATGAGCACTTCTGTGCTGTGTTGACCCATTTTGCCCATTAACATCAAAAATTCCTGTTAACAGAGTGTATATTTTAACCTGATACTTGGATTTTGTTTAAATCTGAGGTATTTTTGGTTGTTTCCATAGCTTCTAAAACTAATGTACTTGGTTTTTATAAGAAATAAAGATAATTTTTTACTCCCACATATTGTTCACTTCTATTGTCAGGATTGACAATTCTTCCTTTCTGGGAACCTGGGCCCAGGAGCAGGAATCAAACTCTGACCCTTGATTCCTTTGGGCCGCCAGGCCTGTGAACCACGGGACCGCCCGCCTGCGTTTTTCTGGGATTGAGCCCCCACAAGCTGAATTTGAGAAGGTTGACCCATGCAGTAAAAAGAGCCAAACCAAAGAAACCATTGCACCAAATGAAGGATTAATCACAGTGCCTAATGGAGGTACTGATTTGGCAACTATTATCTTCATAAACTTGAAGTCTACACCAGCAACCAATCAAGAGCCAACTTAGGAAAGAGGCACAGGCCCGCAGCCTGGTCCCATGACCTCAACACTAAAGCAAGATAATCAAGTAGCCAAATTGAGATTCTTGACTAATAAAAGAACTCCTGGGCCAAGTGCCATTTTGCCGCCTTTGGACCCAAGCACCCATTTCCCCTGGCCCTGCCCTTCCTGATGCCTTGATGAACCCCCCCATGGAAAATGTTAAGTTTGGAGGTGGAGTACTATATAGACCCAAAGACCCTGCACTCCAAACTTATTGCCATTTTTGAATAAAGGTTATGTTAATTTGCCTCATACAGCTATTGCCTTATTTTGTATTTGCTGTCTACCAATTCAGTTCAAGATCTCCTGGCCCGCCTTCCCCACCGCCTGCTGTTTTCTGTCCTCCTGGTGTACCCTTTGGACCCGTCCATTTTACTGACTATCCTCTGAAGTCTGAATAAAAAGTATACACCCCAGAAAAGATACTTGAACTCAATCCCCTGGCCCGCATACAATCTGCTATTAGATACAACCAACAAGACCTGTGGATATTTTCAACACCCAAGTTTTTCAGAGGAAAATTCAATTATCTCCCTGCTTACAATCTGTCCATGGAGCCGCCTGTGACACCAAAACCCATGCCTGCTTCTGCACCCAACTTCCAGCCAACCATAATAGCAAGCTGTTTGGAATTGTGTACATCACCCTCACAGGGGTGATTGACACTATAATCCTGGCCGCCGGCCCGTGGTCTTGGGTGGGGAAGTCTGCCTCATACCTTTTAAAGTTAGCTCCCCTCTTGTGGTGGGCATTGCCCGCAAAAAAACCTGGCCTGGGTTACCCCTGAAAACAACAGGCTGGCTGCCAAAGACTGGATCCCTGACACTATCTTGGTTTTACTTCCCTGCATTCAGGTACAGTAATTGAACAATTACCAGGGCTAATTCTTGCTAGCTATACCCTTAGTCTAGACATAAAACAGGTTGCCTAGTAAATGGTAAATAGTTGAGGTTTCATTTATTTTTTATACATTGAAGTGCTAGTAAGGTAGCCTTCTAATAAGCTTTTATAAGGGTAAATAAAGTACTCTGGGATGGTTATATCAAGGTGATATAAGCATATTTAGATCAGCTGGGACAACAATACAGTTGGGGTTTCCCTGGGACAAGAGAATTTTACAGTGGTGTTTTTGCAACTGAGTCTCCCTCCTTGCCTGCTAACATATCTTACAATACACAGGGGGCACTCAAAGAGCCACCCCTTGAAGTATCTAACAATATGGACCAATCCAAAGGCAGTATTGAATTGCAGGCACTTTCTCCTAATTAGGAGTGCTACTAATTTGACCTGCTGATCCTCACATGAGATATTCCTTGGCTCCAATTCTTACACAGAACATGCCTTCATGCCACCCCCTTGTGGCTGTGTGGCTTTCCCCATATAGTATATTAATCACAGTATTCTATAATAAATCACACCTTATTCTTATCATTCCTGTCATTTCTATTAGACTGTTGTCTTCCCCAATTCAAGTATTAAATCCTCATTGGTTCAGTTGCAACACTGCCCCACGGGCTGGTGCAGGAACTGGTTAAGAATGTAATTGTCTTTCCATCAAAATAGAATAAAAACATATATTTTAGACTATTTATTTATTTAGTTTTTTGGTTTATTTTTGTGTAGTTATTTTCTCTTGATTTAGCCTTGAATAGTAACAGAATTTCTATATCTGTGATTTGAAGTGTATAATATTGTATCCTTTCTGGGGTTGGATACTTTAAAGTTTAATCAATTTTCATGTCTAAACATGGTTATTGAGATTGATTTTTTATTTGATTTTATTTCTGGCGGAGCTTCAGATTTGGGTTATTGTTTCCTAGTGTGCTTACTGTACATTCAATTTGGATTCCAGTTCCCACAATTAATATTTGAGTTTACTAGTGGCATTCAAAAGTGATTTGAAATTTGGTTCATGGATTTGACAATCCCATAATTTCAAAAAACATAGTAAACTTAATGAAAATGGTTGATGTATTTGAACACTTCAAATATGATTACAGTTAATTCATTTTGTCCATTGGAAATATGCAGTTCAACTTGAAATTTTCAAAGTGACTATGAGTTCCTGAATTTTTGAATATTCAAATAAAAATACAAAAAAAAATCAATTTAATTAAAAAATACCATCCTGCAAAAGCCATTCAAAATTTGGACCAAGGATTTGACAATCCCACATTTTTATGTTTAGGTTCTAAATTTACAATATGTTAATTGTGTTTAGATAAAGTTATCACTGATCTGAATTCAAAACCTTAATGATAAAATTTAAGCCAATCAGAAGCTGAGTGATAAAGTGATTTTTGTGACATAAAGGGTCATTCAATGTTTCATTGATGCATGTACACTAATTAATATGATTGGCTGGATTTTTTTCCATTGAGCGCCATTGCTGCTGTGGCAAGTTGTTAGTGGACTAGCGCTCAATCAGCTGCTGGGTTAGCACTAGTCCACCAACAACTTGGCACAGCAGCAATGGCGCTCAATGAAAAAAATCCAGCCAATCATATTAATTAGCACACATCCATCAAAGAAACATTAAATGAACTTTTATGTCACAAAAATCACTTTATCACTCAGCTTCTGATTGGCTTAAATTTTATCATTAAGGTTTTGAATTCAGATCAGCAACAACTTTATCTAAACACAATTAACTTATAACTTTCTAATTCAAATTTAGCTGATCACCAAATTGTTGTTAATATTTTCACAAGGGGCTGTGTAAAGTGCCAAAAATAATACAGTGATTATGGAAGCAATGTCAACACAAAGCAAATAACATATTCTGAGATAAGCGTAAACATATACAAAATGGGTAAAAAGATGAGATATTGTAGTAAATGGGGGAAAAACAGGGATAAACAAAGAGGAAATTATATCAGAATAACACAGAGTTTAATGGGATTAAAGCTATAAAAAATATGAAAAGGTTAGTAAAAAATCAATGAGAGAACTTGAAACGCTACTAAAAGACCTTGACTCTACAATTGCAGAGATCAAAGAAATTGACCACAAGATCAAAGAAAAAGTCAAGTCTGCTGTCCTCAAAGGTGAGAAAATTGACAGGGTGACAGCCAAGGCATTAATGACCAAAATGCCTGACACATCAGAGAATATCATTGAGTGCCTTCTCAATATTCAAAAGATGGTGGTTGAGGGCCTCCAGTTAAAGTCTTTTGTCTTCTCTATGCCTTCCGTCTGGACGGATGACCCTGAAATGTATGCCCACCTAAAGCCTACCAAATAGGCAAGAACAGAGGTTAAGAATTGCCTGCACAACTGCTTGCACCAAGAATGACCAAGCCAGCTAAGGCTGCAGGCAAGAAGGAAATCCAAGAAGGTAATCTAATAATGAAATTTAATAAAAATCCAATATTTTAACATGTTTTTTTAGAAAACATAGACAGCAAAATCCACTAGGTTCTGGCCCCCTTTGTCCCTGCCACCTTTTATGCAAATTATACCACTCATGTGGCAAAGCAGCTGTTTCTGTCCCCCTGTCCTGCAGGAGATTGAGGATAGGATTCAAAGTACCTTCCCAATGTCCAGGGAGGCATTGGCTGGGCTTTCACATACCAAGGGGGCATCCAAGTGGGCAGTTATTTCCTACAAGGATGTCCAATTGGTTGGCCTTGACCTGGTGGCCCTCAACTGAAGTTTACTGTGTAAACTCTATTGAACTTCTTTGGGACGTCCTGGAAATGCTCCCATTCAAGAATATACCAGAGATGGGCTGGGCCCATGCGGCTGCTTGCTTCTGCTTCCTGGTGGAGCACACTCTGTCTTACCTGTTGGAGAACTTTGTGTGTGTGGTGGGTAAATTGGCTGTTGCAGATGCAACAGCCGTCAAGAAAACCAAAATCCTCCTTGCCAACTTCAGGCTGTCCTGAGTGCCACCAAGACAGGTATTCCTCTGGCTATGGATCTAATCTTTGGTAAGACCAAACACAAAAAGAAAATTAGTGCTGTCTACAATAAACTGTGCAAATTTACAGAAGCCTTTGCTGGGCAAATGCTTCATCTGGTTATTTACCTGGGATTTCTCTTCTACTTTGGGATGGGTGCAAACATCAAGGATCTGGACAGGATCCTTCTTGGGATCAATGATGCCAGGCTTTCCCTAGATTGGAAGAAGGTCCCCCAGGATAAAACCTGATGGACCACGTTATCCAGGACGCCTTAGTCCTGGCTGGTATTTACAGGTTTGCAGCCCCGCCTGAAAAGCTGCTGCTTCACTCCCACCTGACCCTACTGCCTTTCACCAGCAGGCAGGAGTATTTTAATCAGGGTGTATCTACTGTCTATGGTGTGGCGGTGGGAACTGTGTGCCAACTCCATTGCCAGGTGGGTAAATACCAAAGAACTGACTACAGGTGCTCTTGATATATTCTTTATACCAATAAATATCTTTACATCTTAGATTATTTTTATTATAATTAATTTTTCTAATTCTTATTTTAGCAAACAAGTTTTGAAAAATAAATCCTGGAGAAGGTCTTCATAAAAGCGTGATAATATATAATAAAAAATATTCTCCTAATTTGTACATTATACATTTAATTCTTTTAATTTTTTATATTTATTTGATAAGAGTTATATAAAAATATTTGCATAAACCAGTATCAAGTGTTTGGGATAGCCTCAGATGCCATAATAAAATAATTTAGCATAAAGGAATTACAAACCTTCATGATAGTCCAGCCAAATGTGATTGCAGGCTTGGAAGTTTCTAAATATAAAATGATAATTAACAAATCTTAAATAGTAAATTAGAGAATATAAAAAAGTTGGGCACACTAAGCCTTTAATTGATTGGCTGTTTGACAAGGCAAGTGGGATGAACAAATCAGTGTGGCCATAGAATTTGGCCACAGTCTCAGCTGGGAGGGTGTGGATCCCAGCCTACAGCAAATCAAAGAGGTCCTCAGTCCAAGTTAGGATCCCTTACTTGACAACTTGCTTGAGCCACCCAAAAACTTCCTCAATGAGATTTAGGAAGGGTGAATAGGCAGGGAGGAAGAAAAGGCGCAAATTGCTGTGGCCAATTGCTGGGGGCCCACTGCAATGCTAGTGTTAATTATTGAGAATTCCTCAAAAATATCAGCCACCTTATGGAGACTAACATTGTCCAGCACAATTATGGGGGTAAAGCCCAGGCTTGTGGGCCTCAGGTGCTCCTGGACCAATCAGAGAAAAGATAAGAAGGTCCTCTTATTGCAAGAACACAATATCATTTGATACAGCTCAATTCTCTTTGGACTGAGAAGAGCCACCATTGAGTAGGCTATGGCACGGACTGCAGCACGCCAAGCTACCCTGTCATTGGAGCCTTTTGGGACATACCCATATGCATTGATCATAGACAAGGCAAATGCTGATTTTTCAATATAGTAGAATTTCACTGTATCTTTGTTTTTGAGTGCAGTATAGGCCTCATCATTTTTTTTCAGGTCTTCATATTGGTTGGGCTATTCTAATTGTAGGGGGATACCCCAAGCTTTTTCCAGGAAAAGCACATTCCCTTCACCAGATGGTAGTAAAAGGAAATCAAAGCCACAACCCCAAAAGTTGATTTGACCATGGCCTGTATATTTGCCAGTTCAGATGTCAGTCCCGGGATATCCACTGGTGGATTGCCCATTTGTGCTCCTTGGTGAGTATGGTTGACACGCGCAAGGATTTCTCTGCGGCAAGGACTCAGCCAGTATTGATGAACTTGTTGAAGGACTTGGAGGTGTACTTGGAATCCACTTCAACAAGGGCCGCAACCGCCTTGTAGTCACCAGATTCCCGCATGAGCTGGAGAAGGATGATGCACTTTATATCAGTAATGCGCTTCTGAGCGGGCTTAGTGGGCTCAGATGAACTGGGATCCTGATTGATGACTGGCACACAAGGCATGGGCACCTTGGTATAAAATGCAGCAACTTTCTTCAACACTAACTGCCCCTCATTGGTTTGGTAGAACTGGGGCTCCTTGTCATCCTCCTGATTGCCATCACTGACGTAGGACTTATAGCTAGTATCAAGTACAGGCTTCACCTTCTCCAGCATGGCTGACGGGACCAACTCTTGCCAGTATACAACGTCAAACACATATGAAGTAAGTCCTACCTCCTTGTCTCTAACTTTCTTGGTGAAGGTAACCTTGGTGGGCTTCTGGGTCAGCTTGGGGACCCAAGGATTGATGCTTTGCACCCTAGAAGCTTGTGCTCCTTAAACTGGCTGTGTCAGTGCAGTGTCACTATTGAACTCTCATCTCCTGTCTCCTTCCTGAGTAGGCACTTGCGTTGCACTAACTCTGTTCTTTGACCCGCAGGGGCAACTGCAGCCGCGGCGCACAACAGGTGCAATGGTAGTCTGTTGCTGTGTTCCTTCCATTTTAAATTTTAATAAAATACTAAATAGTACTTAACTTAGTTATAAACTGGTTTTTAATTTTTGCTTTTTATCTGAATATTAATATATAATTAGAGTTTTAACCACCCAATATCCTGATTATAGAATTTTTATTTCTTAATTAGTTGTTTTTGGTTTTATCACGCCCATTTTAGAATACTCAAAATAAATTCTACCCTTTTCCCCAGATTTTACACCAAATTAAGCACCCAAAACAATATTTTAAATTAAATGTTTCAGATCTTGTGTTTATTTTAGATACCTTGGTATCATTCTTGATTACAATTGTCAAAACCACAGGCTCAACCTGCCAGCAAGGTTCCAAGTAAGCAGGTTTGTGACCCGCAACCCAATTATCCAGTCACTCAAAGCCAGGTTAGGAAGTCAACTAAAATTACCAAATCCAACAACATGAACAGAGATGATCCCTTATGATGGATACCTTGTTTTGGCGCTTGACTCATTACCAGGATTAAGTCACCCCTTCACCATCTAACCGTGTGATTAACACAATCATGTTCCTGTTATCCATTGACTCACAATGACTATATAATCACTACCTCTCAATAAATATTATTAACTAGTTTCTAAATATTTTCCTTCTTGTAACTCTTCTAAAACCGCACAATTACAACATTGGTAGCACAGGTAGGTTCTCCATCCTACCTTATCTTGTAAAATTCCGCCTGTTGTCTGTACTTGCTGTGGCCAACAAATCCTTGACAGAATTATGTCTGGCCTCCTGCTGGACTGGACCCCGTACACCCCTGGTGCCAAGATACCTGATGGCTTTGTCCTGTATCAGAACATGGTGACACCACTCCCTGTGTTCAATGCCCTATCAGCACAAGAGTTCTTTCAGGCTGCCTCCTCTATTCTGCAACCAACCAACAAAAACGCCATGCCTGCCTATGTAGCCCAAAGACTGCAAAGCGCCGCCTTGGAACCTTTTGTCAGAGCCAACGACAACAACACTGCTGCATGGATACAGTCTGCCCAGAGCAAGCTGTCCCAGATGGAATGTCCGCAGCGGTTTTAGATTGCAGAAATCTCCATCCAACTGACTCATGACATTGGCACTTGGTGCAACAAGTGGCCTGAAGAGCACACCAAGAAGGATTGGGACATTTTCAAACAGGACTTACTGACAAGATTGTGCTAAAGGACACCACACTCATGATCATACACCAAGTGAAGAACCTAACCCATATGGGTACTGTGAAGGAGCTCACTTGCGCCTACAAGGAACTTCAACAATGTGCCCCTCCAACATGGCCTTTGATACTCCAGCTACCCACCTCATGTACTACAACACACTCAAGTTGCATGTTGTCATGTTTGGCTCCTGGGGACAACATCCAGGAGGACACAGCAGGAAATCTTTATAACAAAAGATTTGAGGTTTGAAGCTAGCCTTGGGTTAGCCTTCAGGGCAAAATTAAGGGCACATACCTTAATTTCCTGGAAGACAAGATGTGAAAGTCCTTTTGGCAGAAAGGACAGGAAAAAGCTTGAAGATTATTAAAGCCAACACAAATGTGGATAAACTTAAACTTTATTGGGAATGGAGATTCTACTTTAAATAGTAGACAATGGTTGGAGA
This sequence comes from Entomophthora muscae, assembly GCA_014839935.2. Classification (NCBI taxonomy): domain Eukaryota; kingdom Fungi; phylum Entomophthoromycota; class Entomophthoromycetes; order Entomophthorales; family Entomophthoraceae; genus Entomophthora; species Entomophthora muscae. Next base: position 80,828 of record QTSX02007361.1, on the reverse strand, counting down.
TCACTCAATAGGAAGACAGAGTGGCTGAGGGGGTCACATTGAGGTGAGGTCATACCAGGATCAACCACAGACAGGTACAATAATCCGGAATGGGTGGATATTGAACCAGACCCATTTGCAGAAGGCAAGGAATTTCCGAACTTGAAAGCAAAACCAGTCAAATATTTGCAACTATCAATATTCAAAGGGCAAATTGAAATAGCATTAATAGTGTGATTTATGATATCTCCCCTCTCAAGATTGGACAGAGGGAGTTGATACTTGAAAAGGAATTTGGAGTGGACGTGGGCAAAGGGACGGCCAGACAATAGTAGCTTCACAGTGTACTCAAAGCCCTTCTTGAAGGTAACCTCACAGGGCCCAATCCAGAGGGAATCCAGCTTGTGGGCTCTACCACCTGTAAGATTTTGGTAGTAGAGAACTAGATTGCCCACTTTGTATTTGGGGAGGGGGGCTCAGGCAGCATTGAACGGGGGAGCTCCAGAGCCTTAACCTTGTAAGCAGTGGAATAAGCTGTTGCTTGGATGTTGATGGTACAATTAGTTAAGTCTTTAACATGGGCCTCAGGATTTTCAGACGCATCAACTTCAATCAAGGGGGTCCCAAGATTGAGGCGGTGACGGCTTCACGTCTGTACAGCATGGCAAAAGGGGACTGTCCAGTAACTTGGTGTCTACTGAGTCATTAAGTAAAGAGGGCAGCAGGGAGGAACATATCCCAATTGGCAGCGTCAGAGAGCATGAGTTTCCTCATTATGGACACCAGAGAGGAATTGGCTTGTTCAACAGTTCCATTAGTTGAAGGGTTATATGGCACAGAGAAAGATTGGTGGGTACCCATAGCTTTGACAATAGACGTGATGAGGTAAGCTTAAAATTGGTGCCATTGTCAGAAAGCAGGACTTGAGGGCAGCCATGTTGGTAGAAGATATCTTGCAATAAGAAATTAGCGGTGGTCTTGGCAGTTATATCCTTTGTGGCTCTGGCTTCAACCCATTTGTTAAAATGGTCTATGGCAACTAAGATAAACCAACATTCCAACCTAGACTAAGGGAAAGGCCCAACAGCATCAATACTCACCGTGTGGAATGCATGCTTTGGAGGGATGAGCTTGAATTAGTGTTGGGACGGGCAAGGACGTTGGAGTTGACACAAATGACAGGAGGCAAGAACATCAGGGATCAGAAGGCGCATATTCTCCCAGTAGAAGTTCTTGCTTAGCCAGTCATGAGTTTTGGCTATACCCCCATGCCCAGTGTCAATGTGAGCTTGGAGGATAATGACTATCCTCATGCTAGGGCAAACATAGGGCAGATAGGCATTGTTGACTTTTTTGAAGAGCTGCCTATCTCAAATTACAGTGTCCTTGGATAGGGCTTGTAGCTCCAGTTGAATGTCTTCTGGCTCGGTGGTCCAAGAGTCAGGGTGCCCTATTAATTTGTATAGGCAATCAGTGTCAGCGGGGTGGATAGCTAGTATTGACATCCTTGAAAATCCATCAGTGTTCTGATGTTGGGCCCCAGGACAGTGTATCAAAGTGAAATCATATCCTTTTAAGTGCAGGGCCCAACAAGCAAGTTGATCTTCAGGTTTCTTTAGCTGTTGTAACCACTTAAGGGATGAGTGGTCAGTGACTACAGTAAATTAGGCCCCATATATGTAATGCCAAAACTGTTTCACCACATGCAGCACCGCCAAACATTCCTTCTCAGTGACGCTATAGTTCTTTTTTGTTTATCAAGGACCTGGGAAGAGTAGGCTACAGGTCAATCCACACCTTTGTTGTCAAGCTGGGCTAAGATGGCACCCACAGCTACTCTGCTAGCGTCAGTATACAAGATGAACTCTTTATCATAATCAGGGTAGACCAAGATAGGAACCTCTTTGAGCTTGGCCTTCAACGCTTCAAACTCTTGTTGCTGGCTGTCAGTCCACTCAAAGGGGACGTTGCAAAGCAGTTGGACGAGGGGTTCACTCAGTTCAGCAAAATCAGGTATGAACTGTCAGTAGTAGCTCATTATGCCAAGGAATACTTGGACCTCCCAAAGATTTGTGGGAGGTAGCATCTTGTCAATGGCTTACACTTTATTATTCATGGGGCAGATTCCTGTTTGAGTGACCTCATGACCTAAGAACTCGAGTTGCTCTTTAAAGAAGGAGCATTTAGAGAGTTTGAGCTTCAAGCCAGCTTTGTGGATCTTGATGAAGACAGCCTTGAGGTGTTCTGAATAGTTGGTAAAGGTAGCGCTGAACAGTGATATCATCAAGGTACACAAGGACACAAGAGAGCTTTAGATCTTGTAGGATGGAGTCCATAGCCCGTTGAAATGTAGCAGGGGCATTGCAGAGTCCTTGGGGCATACAAGTGGGTTCAAAAAGGCCTTCTGAGGCAATAAGCGCAGCCTTTTCTCTATCTTCAGGAGATAAGTCAACTTGCTAGTATCCAGAGGCTAGATCCATGGCTGATAAAAACTTGGAACCACCCAGCCATCTAAGAGTATCATCAATTCTGGGCAAGGGGTATGAGTCTTTCTTAGTGAGAGAGTTCAGGCGGCGGTAGTCCATTACAATGCAATGTCCTCTATCCTTCTTCTTGAAGATCAGTAACAGTGAGGCCCAAGGGCTCTGAGAGGGAGCTAGTAGCCCAGTGTCTAAAAGCTGCTTAAGCTCCTTAGATACCTGAGCATCCTCTACCCTACTACGGTGGTATGGTTTGGCACAAAAAGGTGTCATGCCCTGCCCTGAAGGGCAGGCTCTTTAAAATTTTAATGCTTATTATTTTTTGTTTGAATTGGATTCTTCATTATTTTAATATTGGAAATTTAAATTGGAAGTTAATATTTAAGTATTTTTAAATCAATTACCTTGTTTTTGATTCCATTTGCTTTCAAATTGTTATTGTTGTTTGCTCTGTTGCTTGCCTTAACTTATATATATCTACTTTAAAGTTAGAATATTTTTACTCACTTACATTTCAAAACCCTCCCTGCTTATGTCGTTGCTGCTCCTCCAGCTTTTACGTTGCTGATATGCTAGCTTACTGGGTTTCTTTCTCCTACTTTTCCTCCAGGCTCTTCCCAACTTCTCCAGTTTCTCCTGTCCTTGGCTGTTGTTCCCCCATGCCAATCATTTCTAACTGAAGAAAATTAACTTTAAATAAAGATCTTGTGAAGAGTAGGCTTTAAGCCAAAATTCTAAGTGATTTCTTCCCCTTCAACTTTTACAATTTTAACTTCAAATTTGGAATTTTTAGAATTTTGTTTTTTTAAAATTCATTTTTTAGTTTAGCTTTTTCCTTAAATCCAAATGAAACTTGTAAAACAACAAGCCTTAGGCTTGTTTTATCCTTTTTTCCCTTAAGGAATCTTTCAATAGTTATATGTATCAATTTGTAGATGGAGAATATCCTAATATCAATATTTCTTTAGTTACAAATTGTTCAATATTGAACACCTTATTCTATCTTCTTTGCTTAGGATTTTTAAACTCTATTACTCCATTTATGACGCAATATAGGTTTTTAGCAGGTTTCTGTAAGATCATCTTACAGAAAGTACCTACATTCTTTTATCTTTTAAATTTGAATCCCAATGCTTTGCACGCTTTAGTTTATAACCTTGCACCATTATGTACAAGACCTTACAAAAGGGGGTACATTACCAGTATCAATCTGATGGATGACCCCTTTAGCTAGACCATAGTCCGTAGGTCCAGAGCCAAAGATGTTGCTAAACTAATTGAGCAGGTCCAACATGTCTTTTTGTTGGATGGGAGACAATTGGGGGAAGTCAGCAGTAGTGAATAAAGAGAGAACTTGGGGGTCATCTTCAGGTAGATTGAAATCACTAAAAGTTCCAAAAGGGTAGAGGAATGCCACTTGTGCTGTTCCCAGTATACAACTATGCCCTATAACCTGGCCTCGGGTCACCTGCATGGGCAGGGCCGTCAGGTTGGCAAGCAATAGTTGTACAGGCTCTTTTTGGGTTTGATCTAGAATCCCTGAACACAGGCAGGGTTCTTTACGGCTTAGAGATTCAGGTGAGTAGAGTTCCTCAAACAACTTTTCAGGTAGTTAGTAAGAAATCTGAGAGACAATCACCACTTGAGAGCCCAGAGGAATGGCAATAGCTGCTGGGGCAAGAAGAGGTACCCCTTCCTTCACAGGACAAGAAGGAGGAGGGGTGCACATGTTGGAGGAGTGAGTCCTATACTTGAGAGAGAAGATACCTGTGTGGTACTCAAGCATGCAAGTTTTAAGACGTTTTCCTGGGAGGAGCGGAGGTTCCTCAAAAATCAAAGGGACCTCATACCCTAAGAGCAAAAGATATCCATCTCATAAGTTTACAATCCCATTATATTCTCAAAGGAATTGTGTACCAACCAAGAGGTCATAGCTTTTGTTCTCAAGGACTACAGCAAAGGAAGCAATGAGGAGTTTCCCAAACCTCATGGGTAGAGCAGAGTAGGCACCAATGGCCCAAGTTTATGCCATGCCAGCTGTGCCATACAACTGAGTGTAGTTAAGGTCAGGGGCCAGCTTAAGTTTCTTCATAAGTTTTGAAGATACTACATTGACTGGAAAACCCATGTCCAGGATGGCTTTGATTTTAACCTTTTGGATTGATACTTGCACGCGGTTTGTATCTTTCCTAAAGGGGGCAAGACAGCCAACACATCCTGCGCAGCCTCTAGCTCCTTTTCCCATTTAGCTAACATGCACCTCAAGGCAGGAATATCCTTATACACAGTCTGCAGTGGGAGAGATACTGTTACGTTTTGGAAGAGAGCTATGGCTAGCTTGACTGCTTCCTCAGAAGAATCAACCAAGACGGGGAGTCAATGAGCCTGGGCTAGGTAAGGGCAAGCCACCATGACTTTGGCTTCACTTGAAGGTGCTTGAGAAGTGGTGGTCTTCCCAGAGCAAAGCTCGTACGGGACAGAGACAGTTTCTGGAACAGCCAGAACAGAATAGCCATAACTATCAGATTCTTTACTATCAGAATCTTCAGGGTCTGAATAACTGGAGAGATTTTGGAATAGGTGAAGAATAGTTGGGCCAGAGGAATATGGAGCTTCCTCATCAGAAGGAGGATCAGGAGGAGACGGGAGAGATTGATCAGCAGAGAGTGTCTCCTCCTCTAAGCTCACCTCTCTTTTCCTGCCTGTTCCTTGGGGTCACAACCTTCCACTTGGGGGTTAGTGCAAGTACGCAAGTGGTGCCCTATTTGGTCACAGTTATAACAACCTTGCCTCTTAGTCTGTTCACCTGAACCCAGCATCATAATGTGCAGCGTACAAGAGGTAGTCCCAGAATTACTGGCTTTATTTTCACGCACCACTGTACCCCTGTGGCTCAAATGCATGTCCTGCAAGAGGGTCTTGATACTTTTCATTGAATTAAGGGAAGCTTAGTGTGCCTCAAAGTTCAGACACAGGAGTTGATTCACTTTTAAAGCATTCAAACAAGCTGTGTAAGCTTCCCAAGGAGTTAACTGTCAACTGGTGATTAACTGTTGACCTTCAATGTAGAAGCAATCTGCAAACTCAGCCAGGGCTTTCTTGGGCTTAAAGGTGATGTGCATAAATGCATCCTTCTTGACCTCTAAGCTGAGATCTCCTCCAAATTTCTCAATTAAGAGGCGCTTCATGTCCTCCCAAGTGACAATAGAAGGGAGTTTGGGGACCACAACTTCTTGACAAGTGGGATGCAGACAGGTAATAATATGCTCTTTCTTAAGTTCACTGGTGGCCCTACACATTACAGTCTTGTAAATATTCAGAAAGGCAGCAATGGTAGAGGTTTTAGGGTCAAATATCTGTTTGAATGAAGGCTTATAGTTGAGGTCAATGGACAATGAGGTGGATTGGCTGTTGTCACCTGGGTTGAGGACGTTAATGTGGGGATTGCCCTCAAACTCAGATTTGGCAGCAGTTTGTCTAGCCCAGATAAGTTGAAGGCTCTCCTCTAAGGTATCAAAGGTAGAGCTGTTCTGCCCACTGATATCTCTAGCAGTAGTGGCAGCAGCTCTGAATTCATCAATCTTAATCTGTTGCACCAATAGTGTGTTGGCAATCCCATTGAGGCAAGTAGTCAGGGAAGTGGTCTGAGCAACCAAAGAGATAACCTGTCCATTCATTGTCTCAGTCAAGCAAGAGAGGTTGTGTATCTCCCTTTTCAGTGTGTCCTGCCTATCAGCAACATCATTTGTTACTTCTGCTAGCTGATCCAAGGCAATAACGCAGTTGACCCAGGGTTGGCCTTCCAAGCCAGGGCAACAACCATGCTTGCCATGAGCGGGAGTATTAATGACTTCAGCTTCCCCTTTATCTTCATACTTGGAGGACAAATCATCAGGATTAGAGAGGTGTTGTCTCAAATACTTGATTTCTCCTTGCAAGGTAGCTACTTGATTGGTGAGTGAGGCAATGCAAGTGTCAGGCATAGGTTCTACTGGGGGTGGATTCTGAACAGAAGATTTAAATTGAGTAGTAGCTTTGAGATCAGCTATGGCTTCCCATAACTTGGCTTCAAAGTCAGATGGGACCTCAAAAGCAGGAGCGGGAGGTGTCACTTCAATGGACGCTACTCTATCATCCACGTAATTTTGTACTTGATATAGAGTGTTGCCTAATGCAGCCTTATCCAGTCCATATTGATGTTACAGGTGGTGGCCCCAGGTGTTGGCATGAGTCCCAACCAGCTCAAGCTGGGAATTAACATTCTCTAAAAATTGGTTGAGTTTGGTAACCAGCATCTCAAAGTCCTGACAATGCTTTAGAAGAGTGGCCTCTATTTGTTCACGCCACGTTGCTTGATACTCATCCAATTTGCAAAGTTGATCCTTGATATACCCAGGGAGCAAGGTACAAAGGAAATTTAGTGACAACGTTAGGTACTTCTTGGAAGCCAGCAAGTCACGCTGGTTGTCCAAAATACACGCAAAGAGGCTATGAGACCATTCTTGATATACCATATTCTGAGCATGGTTGTTTGAGACAGCGGAGGCTATGGCATTTAGGTGCTGGTTCTTGGATCCTAACGCCAATTGATGGCAAATCAGGGCGGGTTGAATAAATTGTTTGACTAACACACCAATAGTATCCATAGACTCCATCAGCGCGGGGAGAAGACCAAAGTCCAAGAGGAAGGAATACAGGTCATTGGAATCGTACCCGGAACAGAGACCAGGGATAGTGTGTATTGCCACAGTGCCTGAGTGGAGGAGGGAGCAGGAGGCAGCACAAGCTTGCTTGTAATTGAGAGAGAAAGCAATAAGGGGCCCACACAGGACCAGGAGACAGCACCAGTACCATGGGAGTTGAGGGGGCATTGGTGATGTCTTCTTCTAGAGGAGGACTAGAAACTTTAGGTTGTTTGGGTACTTCAGAAACAAAGGGAGAAGGACCAGAGAATGCGTGTGGGAATGAGGTAACCAAGGGGCTTGCAGCCCCTGTAGTGAGCACCATTATGTTGTGTTTGGCTACTGGGGACAAAATCCAGGAGGACACAGTGGGAAATCTTTATAACAAAAGATTTGAGTTTTGAAGCTAGCCTTGGGTTAGCCTTCAGGGCAAAATTAAGGACACATACCTTAAATTCCTGGAATACAAGATGTGAAATTCCTTTTGGCAAAAAGGAAAGGAAAAGCTTGAAGAATACTAAAGCCAACAGAAATGTGGATAAACTTGTCTTTATTAGGAGAAATAATTCTACTTAAATAGTAGGCAAGGGACAGTGATCACTCATTAGATTGACAGAGTGGCTGAGGGGGTTACATTGGGATGAGGTCATACCAGGATCAGTCAAGGACAGGTACGTTAATATGGAATGGGTGGATATTGAACCAGAACCATTTGCAGAAGGTGAGGAATTCCCAAAATTAAAAGCAAAACTGACCAAATCTTTGCTCATATTATTATTTGAAGGCCATATCAAAATAGCATTAATAGTGTGATTTCCAACAGACAGGATAATTGTATTGCAGATCACAAACCTTCTTACTTAGGACCTTGCTGGCGGGTCAAGCCTGCTATTTCAACACCACCCTGGCTGAAGGTTGTCCTCTCCTGGGGGTATGTTATCAGGGAGGTTGTCAGGAGCCCGGGCGCCATAATGGAATAACTGTTGTTGGTGGCAGTTAGGGCGGTCTTGAGTTGTCTCTTTCTTTCTTTGCAGGGTCTCAGGCAATCATGGTGGAGATTTTTTGTCCTGTTTACTTTTCCCAAGTCCTTGCACAAGGTAAGTGTTATTTTTGTTTACCTTTAGGATGATTGCTGGGCCTACTTTCTCGGGTTGTAGTTTACTTTTGTCAATGTTCATGACCCAAACTTTGTCACCAACCTCATGTCTATTTTAAATGGGGACAAATGTCTTTTGAAGACGCTTGTTTTCTCTCTCTTCTTGATAACCATGGGCCTCTATGACCTGGGAATCTGAGCAAGGGGGAACCTTGCTTGGAATCTCCAACTTGGGTCCTGATAGTGCTTGAATGATATTGGGCTGTGTGCCATATACCAACTCAAAAGGGCTTTTCCCAGTGGACATGTTCACACAAGTTTGGCATATAAGTAATGCAGTTGATAGCTGCTTATACCAGTCTTCAGGTCTCCTGGTGGTGAGCTTGGCCAAGGCTTGCACAAGGCTGCCATTCAGTTGCTCTACGAGTCCATTGGCCTGAGGATAGTAAGGTGTTGTCACCGTGTGCTGGACCCCATTCTTGGTGAGGTAAACGTTGGTATCTTCAGAGGTCAGCTCCTTGCCTCTGTTGGTTATCAGGAGTTCTGGCTTTCCAAACTTACTGATGGTTTCTTTTCCTATGAACTGCCACATGACATTGCCTGTGTGAGTTCTTACTACTTGCGCCACTGGCCATCATGTGGCAAAGTTGATAGCTGTGATGATGTATTCATTTTTGTTTTACTATCCTTGCATAATTCCTACAATGTCTTGGGCCCACACTTTGAAGGGTATTTGTGAAAAAATAGGCAGTACAGACTTAGGTAGGGTGTCGCTTTTTGCAAATTTTTCACATACTTTGCATTGCTCTTGAACTTCTTGAACATCCTGGTATAGGTTTGGCCACCATGCTTTATGTTTAAGGAATTTGTAGAGGTTGTGGCTTTTAATATGTCCTAGGTCTCTGTGATAATTTAGGATGGTGTTCACTTGCTGATGTGTAGGAATGTAAGGGATGGTGGTTAGTTGGTCATTTTGTGATGTAAAGTCCCATACACATCTGCAAATAGGTGCTTGTTTTTGATGACTGTTTCTTTTGTGGTGTCAGTGGTACCAGGGGAAAGAATTTGTCCTTTTTCTGGAGCACCAGGAGGGGCCAGTCTGGGTTGAGCCCATTCTTGCCTCTTGTGACTCTGACGTACAGGCGTAAGAGTGCATCTGCCATAGCAAGTTCTGGACCAGGCTTATATTATATGAGCATATTGGATCTCTCTAGGAGTTCCATCCAGTGGGCTTGTTGACAGGATAGGTTTTCTTGGGTTTTGAAATATATAAGCAACTTGTGGTCGGTCAATGTCAGGAATATTCCTGACATAAATCAAATTCTGACAGGAGGAAAATGTTGGGAAAAATTAGGCAAACTCCCAATTAAAGAGGCTAATTTTAATGAGGAATTTCCCCCTTTATTTGGGGGAAATCAAAATCAAAATTTGGAAGAAACAGATTTTTGTAAAAACTGGAACAATTTAACATCCGGGCAGGCGCCTGCTGCCGCTGCTGCTGCGCAGACACCCGCCACCCTCTGTGGGCCTCCCGCCTGCCCAGCCTGCCCACTTGCTCGGCTCCCACCGGCCACCTGCTCGCCCACCCCTCCCCCAGAGGGCCCCCTGCCAGCTCCCAGGCCCCATTCCCCAGCCAATCCGAAGCCACCATCCACAACAACCAATCAGAAAAGTACCTGCCCACAGGGCAAAATCAAGGGAATAATTTCTGCCCTGCAGAAGAAAGGCCAAACCAAAGTGAAGAGTCCCAAAATAACCTTGAACCTTCTCAAAATAGATCCAACCAAATTCCAAAAGTTAAAAATAATTTGACCTCAAGCCAATGGGATTCAGAGGACCACAACTCTTGCTTAGGTCTAGGCCCCAGCCAAACCAACCTTTCCAAAACAAAAATAGATTTGGAAAGTCCCATGAGCTTTTCCCATCAGCTGACTTCACAACCAGGGGACATCATTGGCTCCAGGCATGAATGGCCAAACCTCCAGCAGATTGCCAAGAACAAGAATTTGGCCATCTTCTCAAACCCCATTTCCCAAAACCTTTCTCCAAACTTCTGGGATCCCCAGTCCCTTGTTTTTACTCCCACTTACAAAAATTTGCAAGTGGGGAGTACTATAAATAAATGATCCCCCCTCAGTAATAGCTTGTGCTATTATTGAGATTAATATCCTCAATAAAGTGAAATCCAACTTACCTCTAACAAGGTAACCTATCAACCAGCCCCTGCCAACCCTTCAATCCAAGGAAGATGAACCACCTCATCTTCACAGCTGTGCTCACAGCTTGCCTTGGGATTGGAGGCTACCAGTCAGGTCCAGAATTCTTTGGGCCATCTCCAGAAGGACTAGGTCAAAACTCCTACTATGATCCTGGTCAACTGAACTCCTCCCAAACTGGACCTTGGCCTCCTTTGGTGTCTCCCTATTCAACACTCTCCATTGCCATGTACACGTCCATGTACTATGTCTTGACATACTTTGCCAGAAGTTTTGGGAGGTACAATGTGCATGCCAAGATCTTCCACTGGCTCATGACTGTGTACCCCATTGTTACCGCTTTGACTTGGTTTCAGTTTGCCAACCTGCTACCCTACTTCCTGCAAGTGATACCTACCATAACTGGGTATTACAGTCAATGCCGTGAACTCCTCCTGTTGTTCTAGGTAGCAACGCCATCTGACCAGGCAGTGCACAATGGCCAACAACTCTTTGTCATTTATGGGGTACCGGCACTTGCTGTCTGTCATTTGCTTTATTCATAGGCTACAGGCAGGAAGTCACCATCACGTTTTTGATTTGTAGCACTCCCCCAATAGATGCGTCTGAGGTGTCTATTTCCATTTGATATTCCCCATTGCGTTTGGGATACTATAGGATGGGTGCTGTTATGAGTTTCTCTTTGAGACATTTAAAGCAGAGGTCACGTTGGGGGGTCCATAAAAACTTGGATTTGGCACCATTTATGGCAGACAAGGGTGAAGTCAGGACGCCGCAGTCAGGTATAAATTGGCGTACGTAGGCAACCATTCCTAATAATGTGCAGAGTTCCAAATTGTCTTTGGGTGGTGGCATTTTGAAGATGGCCTGGATCTTCTGCCTTTTGGGTTTAATGTCATCTTTTGAAACTATGTGTCCTAGGAAGGGCAGCTGCTCACGGAAGAATTGGCACTTGGAGGGCTTGGCCAACAGTTTGTGTTGTGCCAGGGTAGCAAAGACTGTATCTAGGTCTTTGTGGTGTTGTTCCACCAAGGGGCTGTAGATAATAATATTATCAGGTATACCAAGGCATGCTTGCCTATGTGGGGGGCAAACACCTTGTTCATGAAGGTCACAAAAGTTGACAGGGTGTTTTTTATACCAAAATTAAGTACCACACACTTGTATGAGCCATATTTTATGTGGAAGGCTGTTTTGGGGATATCTTCCTTCTTGATACTGATCTGGTTGTAGCCTGCAGTTAGGTCAATTTTGGAGAAGACTGTGGTGCCGCCCAAGGCATCAAAGAAGTTGTCAATGAGTGGCAGTGGGTAACAATTCTTAATGGTAACTTTCTTTAGGGCTCAATAATCTGTGACTAGGTGCAGGGTACCATCCTTTTTTGCCACAAAGAATATGGCAGCACCAAAAGGAGACTGCAAGGGGTGGATGAGACCTTTCTCCAATACCTCTTTGAGGTAGGCATGTAGAGTGTTTTCTTTGTTTGGGGTAAGGAGGCAGAAGGGTTGTGCCTTAGGTACAGCTCCCTTGAGTTGGATGGAGTGTTGGATATGATTTTCTGGTGGAAGCCCAGGTAAGGCCTCCTTGAAGATTTCTGGATGGTGAGCTACAATTTTGCAATCTTGAGGTGTAGTGGTGTCCTGGTGGTCTTTGAAGTGTATGATTTTGTACTGGCAGGAGTCCTAGTCAATTTCCTTGAGGTTTTCTTTTTTGTCCAGGGTCTCTGTGATGCGCACAAAGATGTGGTCGTGTAGGAGCTGGTCTACTGAGTCAGGGTAGATCTGGTGATTGACGCCTTTGCATTTAATTTTCAGTACTGAGGTTGCCCAGTCTACATGGGGATTGTCCCTTTTCAATCAGTCCAGACCCAGTACAATAGCAAACTTGGGAAAATTGATGACAGGACCTTGGATGGTAGAGTGCAGGTTCTCAAGCATGACAGAGAAGAAGGTAGTTTCATTTGTCACAGCAATGTGATATTCATCAGCTAAAACCACATTTTTAATCTGCAAAGGATTAGTGGGTAGCTTAATTTTTCTTCAAAGCTGCTATTGACTAGGGTTTGGTCTGCGCCCAAGTCCAGGAGTGATGAGACTGTGTAACTGCAAAAGCAGAAAAGGTAGGACATCAGTTTATTGGGATGTCTGGCGATGGTGTAAAGTACTGGGTCCTCTAAGGGCACACAGATCATTGGACACTGGTCCACGTCCTTGGGTTGATATTCATCATTGGGCTAGTCAGGAGTTGCGCAGGGAGAGCTTGGCTTGCTTAATGCTCTCCCTGGGCTTTTACCTTGTTGTGATTGTCTTGTGTGGCAGTGATACAGAAATGGATACTATTTGACTGTCCATTGTTCCTGTTTCTTTGTCCATTCAAACTTGTGAGTTTGTGGTTTGAGTTGTTGTTGTTCCCAGGAGGCAGGCAGTTGGAGCGTCCAGTTGGGTGAGAATCCTTGGGTTGCTACCTCTTTCCAGTCTGTGCCTTGTGCAGAGCATTGGACGTTTGCTCCGCTTTCTCTGCCTCAAAATTAGGCTCTGCAGGTTGGTCATCTGGCCCAGGTTCACATGTCTCATTACGTGCAGCTTGAGTGTGTTGTAGTACATGAGATGGGTAGCTGGGGTGTCAAATGCCATATCTGAGGGGGCGCGTAGTTGAAGCTCCTCATATGCTCGGGTGAGCTCCTTTACCGTGCCTGTCTGGGTGAGATTCTTCACTTGGCGTATAATCATAAGTGCGGTATCATTCAGCATAAATATTGTCAAAAAGTCCTGCTTGAATGTGTCCTAATCTTTCTCAGTGTGTCCTCTTACCACTTGTTGCATCAGGTGCCAGCGCCGTGTGTCAACCAAATGGAGATCTCCAAAATCCGGAAGTGTTGTGGGCATTCCATTTGTGCCAATTTACTCTGAGCAGATTGAATCCATGCCGTGGTGTTGTTGTCATTGGCTTCTGCAAATAGTTCCAAGGCGGCGCTTCAAAGTCTTTGGGCTATGTAGGTTGGCATCATGCTTTTTATCAGCTGCTTGGGGAGTAATAGCAGGTGCTTGGAAGAACCCCTGTGCCAACAAGGCATTGAAGGCAGGGAGCAGAATTACTGTGTTCTGATAGAGTACAAAGCCGTCGGGTATTTAAGCACCAGGCATGTACAGTGCCCAATCCAGTGGGAGGCCAGACATAATTTTATTGAGGATTTGTTGGCCACAGCAAGTACAAGCAATAGGCAGAATTTTGGGGGTAAAGTAGGATGGAACCCCTACTTCTGCTACCAATGTTGTAACTGTGCTGTTTTAGCAGAGTTACAAGGGGAAAATATTTAGAAACTAGATAATATTCTTTATTGAGAGATAATGATTATATAGTTTTTGTGAATCAAGGATAACAGGAACATGATTGTGTTGATCACACAGTTGGATGGTGAAGGGGGTGGCCTGATCCTGGTAATGAGTCAAGCGCCAAAACAAGGTATTCATTGTTAGGGATCATCATTTGTTCATGTTGTTGGATTTGGAAATTTGAGTCAACTTCTTAACATGGCTTCAAGTGTCAGGATAATCAGATTGCGAGTCACAAACCTGCTTACTCAGGACCTTGCTGGCAGGTTGAGCCTGCTGTTTTGACAATGATAAGGAGCACCTTTTGGGGAAGCTTCAAATATGGAATTAAGAAAGAAGAGAAGTATATTTTATTGGATAATACTTTAGACTTATATAGACTTGACTGTGGCGGGGATTTAGTTGGATCAAACCTAGGGGTTGGTCATGTGCAAGATGGGTTTGAGCCACTGGATACTTGGACAGTCATGTGATATTGCTTGGTTATCATTCTTGGTATGCCAAACGGTATATTGGAAGGGCACCAAATCGGGCAATGGCTGGATGTTAATTAGGTTGGTGGTAGCCAGAATGCTTGTACATCCAGACCCTTGACAATAATATGGAACAAGATAAAGGGAAATTTAAGAAGAGAATGATGCTTTATTGATATGAGTTTAGAGTATTATATAGTATCATGAGAAGCTGCATATTGTCCATGAACGTCATGACAGTCATGGGGCTTGTCCAAGTAGTGTTCTGCTTAGGACTCAAAAGGTTTGATCCCCGTGTAAGATAGACAATTGATAAGAGTGCCACTGTCAGGGATCCAGTCTCAGGCGGCTGACCCGCCGTTTTTGGGGGTAACTCGGGCCGGGGTTTTTGCGGGCAGGGCCCACCACAACAGAGGAGCTAACTTTAGAAGGTAGGAAGCAGACTTCCCCACCCAAGACCACGGGCCGGTGGCCAGAACAATGGTGTCCACCACCCCTGTGAGGGTGATGTACACTATTCCAAAAAGCTTGCTGGTATGGTCGGTTGGAAGGTCAGGTGAAGAGCCTGGCATCAGTTTGGGTGTTACAGGTGGTTTCATATAGATATTGTAGGCCAGGAGATAATTGAATTTTCCTCTAAATAGTTTTGGGGTAGAGAATATCCACGGGCCTTGGCAGTTGTATCTAACAGGGATTGGACGCAGGCTAGCGGGTCAAGTTTGAGGATTTTCTCTGGTGTATAGTCCTTATATTCAGGCTTCAAGGGATAATCAGTGAAGTGGACGGGCCTGAAGGGTGCACCAGATGGACGGAAAACTGCGGGCGGGGGCAGGAGGGCTGGGTGATCTCGAACTGAATTGATAGACAGCAAATACCAAATATGGCAATAGCTGTAAGAGCCAAAGTAACATAACCTTTATTTAAAAATGGGAATAAGGTTTGAGCGCAGAATCTATAGGCATATATAGCATTCCGCCTCCAAACTTAGTATTTTCCATCAGGGCTTTGTCAAAATATCGGGAAAGGTGCAGGTGGGCAGCCAGAGGGCCCAGGTGAGGGAGCGGCAAAATGGCACCTCGGCTGGGTGTTCTCTCATTGGTCAGATTGTCCAATTCGGTCACCTGATTTTCTTGATTCTTTGCTGTGGTCACGGGGTCGGGCCTAAAGCCCGGGTTTATCTTTGGCAGTAGAGTTTGATTGGTTGGTTGAGAGGACTTCAAACTCATGAAATTCACAGAGGCGTCATCTCTGCTTCCATTAGGAAATTTGAGAGACTCCTCTTCGGGCGCCACCATGGTCGAGCTAACGCAGGTATTCTGGCTTCGGGACTTAGCGGGAGCATCAGCTTGCAGGGGTTTGATCCCAAAAAAACGCAGGTGGGCGGGCCCTTGGTCCATGGGCCCTGCGGCCCGCAGGAATTTAAGTTCAGGGTTCGAATCCCACCCTTTGGCCCGGGTTTCCCGGGGTAACAAATTGTCAATTCTGACAGCCACTGACTTAATGATTAGTCGGGGAATCACTCGGTGAATTACTTTCCCGAGAGGGAGTAATCAAAGATGTTGTGACAGGAAGCTTGAGGTAAGAGTTGCTGGGGGTCTTCTGGGAAGCTTCCCTCAGCGGGGTTAGATCCCTTTGAAAATTTAGCCAGCAATGAAATCACTGCAGCACCTGAGCTTGCACATTGTGCTAAACATTTGGGGAACCTGCAGATAGAGATTATTGAGTGGATCCAAGGGAATTAGATGGGTTAGGTTGGCCTGTAAGGCTTATACTGTGCACATGGGGTTATGGCTTGATGAGAAATAACCTTAGTTGATCGTGTAGTGTGGGTAAAGGTAACAATACAGCCCCTGATTAGCTAATGCTGATTACATAATTCATGACATCAATGGTGCTATCAGCAAGGGTTGATAGATGGTTTACCTTCTGATGAAAGTGCAGACCTGTAACATCAGAGGAATGTGGTGACTGATATTCTGCTTAAGGGTATTGAGTAGAATACCCTTTTTATGAGAATTTCACTGCACAATCACCAATTTATTGATTTTGGCATACCTCGCAATCAAAGATAAAATCAAATATAAGCGGTACGAGGTGTTCAAGCCATGGAGGAGATAACTCTGATGTCTTTATTCCATTGGCATTCCTGCCTATCTCAGGATGTTTTTAGGGTAAGATTTATATTTCAAGAAGTGTCATACAAAGATGTGGGGTATAATGCTTAAGTGCCATTTAAAAAGTCAAAAATACTAAGCAAATATCTAGGCATGAGCCAACTGTGGGCTAGGAGTATCGTCGCTGGGTAGGGGTTCAACAGCAATATGAGACTTTTTGGCTTTCCTGGCTTTGGCCATTGGGTTGCTTTTGGCGCGGATATGTTCGAGGCGACCGAAAAATGCTTCTACCCTGTCATAAGGATAGGTCCTCCCCGGGATGGGGTCAAACCATTTAAGATGAGTGGTGTAGCGAAGGTTCATGAGCTGAGAGAACTCAGCATCAGAAAGCAGGGGAATCAAGTTTTCGGATAGCTTTGTCTGGGAATACTTTGCCATGTAGCGTAAAAATACATCCAGGGTAGGCGTGATGCCAAACTCTTTCATTTTAAGGAACCAGAAAGCAGCGTCATCGACTAAACCGTGGTGAGCGTAATTCCGGATGACGCTCTGGAAATGCTTTTCGGTGGGGGTAACTTTAAGTTGTAGCATTTGACCAAAGAGCTGGGGAATAAAGCTAAAATAAGCAGGTTCGCACTTTAGTAGTGCATTCAATACAAGGACAAAGAAGCCGCGTTGGAGCTGCGCTTCGGCAAGATCGAGACAATCCTTGTAAAGTTTAACCACCATCTCGCCATTCTCGAAGCTCACCGTAGGCCTCGATCACACACTGGAGGAACTTGTGATTCATCCTGAGCCCAGCCTTTTTGATCTGCTGGTGAAGCACTGGCACGCTGGAAAACTTTCTCTCGCGATTAAAGCACAGAGCAAGTGCAGTGTATGATTGGAGCTCAGGCTGGGGGTAAGCTTTACTAAGTTTATCCCAAGTGATTCTAGCCTCTGAGTAGTTGCCTAGTAGTGAATAGATGGAAACAAGGTACCGCAAATCTGCTTCACTTGACTTGTAGTTATTAGAATCCATCACTTTTAAGAGAATAGATATCTTTTGTTGGATATGCCGGCGTGCTTCGTGGCTAACTGTCTTATCATGAGTAGGCAGTTGTATACTGCGCAATAGCTCAGAGAGCGCGCTATGGGAGATCAGATCCAATTTATCCTGGTTACAAAGCTGGAAGAAGTAGTACCACGACTGTTTATAATTTGCATCGATAAACCCTTGACTGATGCCGCGAATATTGATATCTTTCTGAGGGGAGAACACAAGGCATTGTCGGCTGCTAAAGTTACGCATCGCAGGGAAGGAGGGTTGCCATTTAAAGAGTGACTTGGTAATAAACTTTCTTGGAAGAGTCAACATTTTCTACAGCAAAAATATTAGAAACGGGAAGTTTCAACCCTGCTGGTAAAAGCTCAGCCCTTTTAGAAATTTATGAAGTGTAATATTTTTTGAAATATCCTATAAACATACAGCAAACTTGTTCAGGAATATTTTGCATGCTACTATCAATGATACAAGTAATGCCCTCTGGATAATATTTGATCAGTCAAGATCAAGGAATTTACATGCAAAGGGCTTCTCAGAAGCAAGATGGCATGGGTTTTTCTCAAAACTATAAATATTTTTTGATGGAAATTTTAACTAGGGTACACATATTCAAATGGGTTTTAGTGAATTTAGCAGATGATCTGTATGAAGGCCAATCTTTTAAAACCCCAGTTTGACTACTATTTTCATTGATTAAAACAGTATGAAGTTACACCTTTGAACTTGGCCTAGAGCTAACCATTCAATTGAACTTATTTTTAATATGAAACAATAACTATGGTGTTTCAGAAAATATGTCTAACATGTAGGAAACGGAATACGAAAGATAAATTGTAAACTGTCTACAGTTGATCTGAAAACGCATATACCTTGATTCAAATTATCAAAACTTCACTATAGAAAAATCAAGTTCACAATTAATGCTTTCTACTTTTGGCTTCAGGATGGGTGATCATTAAGAGCCATTCAAAAGTAGTCTTCAACTTTGGTGGGCCAATTAGAAGTGTTGACATAACCACCTCCTGATACAAGAGTGTAATTAGACAAGCAAACTGAACTATATTTTTTCCTATTCTGACAAAGCTGGCTTGAAAATTGCACAAATTCGACAGTGGTTACTTGACTAGGATCCGGTCCTATCTATGTTCAAACTTGCATGAGATCCCTACTTTCCTTGAAGTTAGATGACCATTCTTATATTTCATGGGGATAACTGTCACACATTCCAATATATCTATATAATATTTAGCTATTTCCTGTAGATTGTCCCTTGAGATGCCATTATGCAATGACATAAGCTTTGGTACTAAAAAGGTTGCTGGCAAGTCCCTACTCAAATCCAAAGGCTATAATTCAATATAAAAGCTTATAAACTTTTCAAAATATAGAAGTACCCAGCACTGAACAATGATACAAATGATATGAGAATGATGAAAACATACCTACAACAGGATACACTCATTTTCACAGCTATTGAGATAGTCAAATCTAAGTCAGTTCAGGGCAAACTCAAGTTGTGCACTGAACAAAACAATGATGGCTAGGATTACTTTAGCAGTACTAAAGGCTAAATATCTGTTATTACTTTACAGTGAGATACACCAGGCTAAGATATAGTTGTACTCAAAGTCCCCAACATGTAAATATACAAGAAATACAATGTCCCCATACACTAATACTCTAGATATGAACTGTACTTAGATATATAGCAATCCTGGGAAGCTAGCCCTTCAGTCACACAGAGTCACTGAGCAGCAAGCCCACAGAGGTCGTGAATAAGGTAAACACTTTGAAATCACAAAAAACAGAGTTATGTCTGTTTCAAACAGAAGCAACCTCCACCAAGAAAAATGGGTTGTCCATGGCCAGCCCAGCAATGTTTTTTATAGACAGCAGTTCCAGGAACCCCACATCATGCACTATCAGAAACATGAAGCATGAGGTACTTTACCATCCACCAAGATGATATCACAAGTATTCTAACTTTGGGAAAGTACATGAGAACCTGTGACCTTGGCATAACCTGCAGCCTGGAGGAATTTGTTGTAGCCATCAGAAGCAAGAAGCCTGACCAGGCCCACAGCCCAGAGGTAACAGGACCTTCTTCCTACTTCCAGATGTAAGTTCATGGTTGTATCTTTATATTTCACAATAAAAATTTATGCAGTATGACAACAGTATCATATTTTGCTCTTCACTAATAATGCTCAAATTAGATGAAGGGATTTGGAGGAATTGTCAAAATAGCAGGGTCAACCCACCAACAAGGTTCCAACTAAGTGGGTTTGAGACCTGCAATCTGGCTTCCTGGTGACCTGCAGCCAAACAAGGAAGTCAACTCAAATTCCAAAAATTGACAACATGAACAAACAATGATCCTATATGGTGGATGACTTGATTTGGCACCTGATCTTTTACCAGGAACAAGCCACCCCCTTCACTATCTAACTGAATGATCTACATAATTATGTTCCTCTTAAGATGATTCAGCACAACTATATAATCCCTATCTCCAAATAAAGATAATTATTTAGTTTCCAAATATTTTCCCCTTGTAACTCTACTAAAACAGCACAGTTAGGACATAATAGACCATGCTTCATGATAAGTCCAAAAGGAAGAGGATAAGAAGCATCAGCCTTTATTCTTAGCAGCTGGCATTGAGGCTGGCCCAGCTGCCCTGTTATTTCTGAGGTTAGCTTACCAGGCTAATATAGCAACTGAAGTAGCATTAGGGCAACACAGAAGGGGGTCCAACCTTTAGTGAGCAGATTTTGGAAGCAAGCTTGCTTGACAACTTCCACAGCATCAGTGTTCATCCTAGACACACTGCACAACTGAATTGCTAAACCAAGCCAAATCAGTTGTCGGCCTGGGCCACTACCCAGGGCTAGCTAGCCAGTGGACAGCTACTAGTTGATTGAAATGATAGGTCACCTGGACAGAGCTACTCTAAAACAATAGGCTTAGGCCTTTTACCTTAGAGTGTTTGGCCTGGAAACCTAACCCGTGATGGACTCCTCTAGACATGATGCAGGTACCAGTCCATATGATGGCCCTCCTGTTCTTGGATACAGTTGAATTTTAGGATGGTAACTGCTATGGGATGCATATTCAGGCACCTGTCGAGGTGAACCAATTGGTTGCCCAGTACCTACACGCTCTTTTAATTCATTAGGAGTAGGGATCTTTTAATGTCAGGATGTGGTTCAGCCATTGATATATTGATCTTGCGGCCCAATTTCTGCATGTTTCTGTTGGATCTATCCTTGGGCTGCATAGCTGCACACTTGCAACTATTGGTTGAATCTGTTGATTATCTAATATCCTAATATATTGGCATTCCCTAGTCTTCTGGATGATGCAGGTTGTGATGCCTTCCTACAGGGCCTCTGGTATCAACTCTGAAGCGCCTTTACCATAAGGGCTTAGCAGGAAATTTGAGGGGAGTTGCTAACTAATACCACTCATTAAAGGAGGAAGACTGGGGAGCTGTCTTGTATACCTGATAGGAGGGTGGAGGATAGAAGCTGGAAAGTGTTTTTCTGGAAAGGGACACTAGATAGTTTATAGCACTTACTGTGGTGCAGCACTATCTTATCAACACAGCAATCTGCATTGGTGATGGTATTGGGTAGATTATCTATAGTAAGCACCATAGTACAGATACCTCCTAGAAAAGATGGTATTCTATACCATAAGTTATTGTCACAGCCCATACCAGAGTCCAGCTGGACTCTCACAGGAGAGGCGGACCAGGCCTTAAAGGCCATGTACACAGTTGGTGCTATTCTGACAAGATAATTCACAGCTGTAGCTAGGGGACGCCAACTTCCAGTATGGGGCACGGCCTGATTGGCCAGCCCCAATACTGTGATGTAAACAAATCCCAACTTGCTGAAGTCCTGGGAAGGAGGCACGTTGAGCAGGTGTTGCAACTGAACCAATGAGGATTCAGTATTTGAATTGAGGAAGACAACAGTCCAATAGAAAGGACAGGAATGATAAGAATAAGGTGTGATTTATTATAGAATACTGTGATTAATATACTATATGGGGAAAGCCACTGGGCCACAAGGGAGTGGCATGTTCCATGTAAGGTTTGAAGCCAAGGAATAACTTGTGCAGGATCAGCAGGTCAAATTGGTAGGGCTCCTAATTAGGAGAAAGTGCTCGCAATTTGACATTGCCATCAGATTGGTTCATGTTGTTAGATACATTAAGGGGCAACTCATTGAGCGCCCCCTGTATATTGTAAGATATGTTGGCAGCTGAGTCTGGAAACTTGGTTGCAACATCCCCCTTGCCCCCTGCTTGTCGTTAGACAGCAGGCTCAGAGTCTTCAGAAGATCCAGGAAGGTCCACACAAACAACCTTTGTGTAGAGATGGTATGGCAGGGGCGCAAGCAATTGTGGTGGAGCCTTTTGGTGTTTCCTTGGGCATCTTCAAGTTGGTAGGTGTGATTGTCATAGACCGCGGCTACCTTAAAGGCCCCAAGTGGTTGGGCTCTAACTTAACTGAATTGGGGTTGAGTGTGTATACAGGGTCACCTATGGTGTACCTGGCCTTGAGGTGTTTTGTCCCTCCCTCAATCCATTTGTGTTTGATTTCTCAGGCTTTGGCGTGCCACTGGCTCAGAGAAGGGGTAGGCAACAAGGGGTTTTTCACAGATACTGTGGATTGAAGTTTTCCTTGTTCTACTCCTGCCAACCCATTGGGCGTTCTGAAGGCCAGGGTTCTGGGACTGAACCTAGTGCCCCTGTTGACTCTTGCTCATAGGATGAGCAGGGCAGTGGGCAAGTGTTCAGTCCACACAGTATTAGGGTGTTCTTGTGAGAGTTTGGAAATCAGTTGAACCATCAAACCATTCAG
Source organism: Entomophthora muscae (assembly GCA_014839935.2). Lineage (NCBI taxonomy): Eukaryota > Fungi > Entomophthoromycota > Entomophthoromycetes > Entomophthorales > Entomophthoraceae > Entomophthora > Entomophthora muscae. The sequence continues at coordinate 58,538 of QTSX02007361.1, read as the reverse complement.
TTGCTCTATGGGTCTATTGGCTTGGGGGTGGTAGGGAGTTATGACTATTTGTTGGAGGGCATTCTTGGCACAGTACGCCTTCATGACATGACCAACAAGTTTGGGGCCACCATCTGTTATAAGGCGTTTGGGTTGCCCAAAGCAGGCCACAATCTCCTTGCCAATGAAGCAGGTGGTGGTGGTGGTGGTGTGATTAGTGGTTGCCCATGCTACAAGCCAACAGTGAAGTAGTTGATGGCTGTGATGATGTACTTCTTCTCAAGTCTGTCTTTAGGGAGAGGTCCAACAATGTCAAGGGCATAATGTTTGAAGAGTTACATGGCCTTAATGGGCAGGACAGACTTGGGGGTACAGGTTTATGTCAAAACAGCAGGCTCAACCTGCCAGCAAGGTTCTAAGTAAGTGGGTTTGTGATCCGCAATCCAAATATCCAGTCACTTGGAGCCAGACTAGGAAGTCAACTAAAATTCCCAAATCCAACAGCATGAACAAATGATGATCCCTTACAATGGATACCTTGTTTTGACGCTTGACTCATTACCAGGATCAAGCCACCCCCTTCACCATCTAGCTGTGTGATCAACACAATCATGTTCCTGTTATTCACAATTCACAATGACTATATAATACCTATCTCTCAATAAAGAATATTATCTAGTTTCTTAATATTTTCCCCTTGTAACTTTACTAAAACAGCAAAGTTACAACATTGGTAGCACAGGTAAGTTTTCCATCCTACTTTATTCCCCAAAATTCTGCTTGTTGCCCGTACTTGCTGTGGTCAACAAATCCTTGATAGAATCATGTCTGGCCTCCCAGCAGACTGGATCCCGTACGCACCTGGTGCCAAGATACCTGATGGGTTTGTCCTCTACCAAAATATGGTGATACCCCTTCCTGCGTTCAATGCCCTGTCTGCCCAAGGGTTCTTCCAGGCTCCCTCCGCCATGCCTTGTGCAACTGATAAAAATACCATGCCAGCCTACGTAGCCCAAAGACTTTGAAGCGCTGCCCTGGAATCCTTTGCTGGGGCCAACGACAACACCACTGCTTCATGGATCCAGTCTGCCCAAAGCAAACTGGCCCAAATGGAATTCCTGCAGCAATTCTGGATTGCAGAAATCTCTATCCAACTGACTCATAATGCTGGCACCTGGTGCAACAAATGGCATGAAGAACACACCAAAAAGGACTGGGATACCTTCAAACAAGACTTCTTGGCAAGATTTGTGCTTAAAGACACTGTGCTCATGATCATACATCAAGTAAAGAACTTAACCCAGACAGACACTGTGAAGGAACTCACCCACGCCTACAAGGAACTCTGTCTATGTGCACCCTCTGACATGGCTTTTGACACCCCAGCCACACACCTCATGTACTATGATGCACTCAAGTTGCATGTAATGAGACATGTGAACCTGGATCAAGTGACCAATCTACAGATTCTGTATTGCAAAGCAGAGAAAGAAGAAAAAACATACAACACTTTCCACAAGGGCAAACCAAAAAACAAGAGAGGCCAAAAGACTCTCACCCAGCCAGGCACTCCAGTCAACCACCCCCTGGGAACAACGGCAGCAGCACAAACCATAAATCTGCAGGTTCAAATGGACATTTAAATGGGAACAATGGACAGTCAAATAGTATCCATTTCTGTATCACTGCCACATAAGACAACCAATACAAGGGAAAAGCCCAGGGAGAGATTAAGCAAGCCAAGCTCTGCCTGCATAACTACTGACTTGCCCAATGATGAATACCAACCCAAGGATGTGGACCAGTGTCCAATGATCCAAGTGCCCTCAGAGGACCTGGTGCTTTACACCATTGCCAGACACCCCAATAAACTGATGTCTTACCCTTTCTGCTTTTGCAGTTACACAGGCTTGGCACTTCTGGACTCTGGCGCAGATCTAACCCTAGTCAACAGCAATTTTGTGGACAAGTTCAAGCTAGCCACTAATCTTTTGCAGATTAAAAATGTAATTTTAGCTGATAAATATCACATTGCCGTGACAAGGAAAGCCGCCCCCTTCTCTGTCATGCTTGAGAACCTGCACTTCACCATCCAAGGCCCCATCATTGACTTTCCAAAGTTTGAAATTGTACTGGGTTTGGATTGGCTGAGAAAGAACAACCCCCACATAGACTGGGCAATCTTGGTATTGACCATCAAGCGCAAAGGTGTCAACCATCATATCTACCCTGACTCAGTGGACCAACTCCTACGTGACCACATCTTTGTACACATCACAGAGGCCCTGTACAAAAAGGAGAACCTCAAGGCAACTGACTGGTACTCCTGCCATTAAAAGATCATACACTTCAAAGATCACCAGGACACCACTACACCTCAAGATTGCAAAATTGTAGCTCACCATCCAGAAATCTTCAAGGAGGCCTTACCTGGGTTGCATCAGGAAAAAATATCTAACATTCCATCCAACTCAAGGGAGCTCTACCCAAAGCACGGCCCATCTATTGCCTGATCCCAAATGAGGACAACACCCTATGTGCCAACCTCAAGTGTCACGGTAAGTTCCATAATGCCGGGTATTGTCCATCCAAGTAAGAAGGCACAGAAGGCTGGGAAACCTTTATCAAAATTGACCTAATTAACAGATTTAAACCAAATGGTCAATCAAAAATGGGTCACGGCTGCTCCAGTATGCCAGCTGAAACCAGCTCTCCCTTGTAAACTGACGTTGATAAATCAACGTAATATGAGGGTCACCCAATATAAGCTCATTAATCAGCATGGTTGTCAGAAACTGGTCACACAAGGGTTCTTTGCAACATGGACTAGATACTTACTTGAAGATGCCAAAAAAATAGGAGATCAAGACTCAGGTGGTATTGCTTAGTCAATTTTCTGATATATATTGAATAATTTTCTCTGTTTCAACTCTAAGAGTTGAGTCCTTCTAAATTTACTCAATAAAAATCAATTATCCCAAGTTCTAATTTTAAATTTTAAAAATGCATCCTGTGCTTGGGTTGTTGCGGTATATCCCGTATAATCTGATTCTGAACAGAATCATTTTAGGAAGATGGGGCCCAGCATCTGGAACTTTGTTGTCGGCGCCGCAAAATGTTAATTTCATGCCAGCCAATTTTGTAGCTCCTCCCCCCATTCTGGAAAATGAAAATTGTGTCACTTCTCAATGCCCAGAATTCTACGCTGAAAATGCATTGATGCTTTCCCAAGTCATTTATCTTGGTTTACTCTGGTTAGGATTGATTGTTCTACTTAATCCTGGAGTTTCAATTGGAAATTTTACAAAAAGATATTTAAAGCCGCGTTAGTGGTTAATCATCAATTCTATGTGGATTTGGGTGGTAATTCCCCATCATTTAGAAACGGCTTCATATTATCCAGTGATTTCTGTCACATCAAGGAGGTCTTGGAGAAAGGGATTATCTGTCCCTCACAATCTCCCTTTGGGGCTGCCATATTCTTTGTGGCCAAAAAGGATGACACCCTGCGTCTGGTCACAGATTACTGAGCCCTAAATGAAGTTATCATCAAGAATTATTACCTACTACCACTTATTGACAACCCTTTGATGCCCTGGGCGGCGCCACAGTCTTCTCCAAGATTGACCTAACTGCAAGATATAATCAGATCCGCATCAAAGAGGAAAATATCCCCAAGACAGCCTTCTGTAATAAGTACAGCTCATACAAGTGTGTGGTACTTGATTCTGGTATGACAAATACCCCCTCAACCTTTGTGACCTTCATGAACGAGGTGTTTGCCCCTCACATAGTCAAGCACATCTTAGTCTACCTGGACAACATTATTGTCTATAGCCCCTAAGTGGAGCAGCACTGCAAGGACCTAGAAGCAGTCTTTGCTACCCTGGCACAACACAAGCTGCTAGCCAAATCCTCCAAATGCCAGTTCTTCCAAAAGCAAATGCCTTTCCCAGGGCAAATAGTCTCAAAAGACGGCATCAAGCCTGGCAGTCAGAAGATACAGGCCATCTGCAAAATGCCACCAACCAAAGACAAGTTGGAACTCCGCACATTCTTAGGAATGATGGCCTACGTACGCTGTTTCATACCTGACTGTGGCCTCTTGAGTGCACCCCTTTCCACCATAACTGGTGCCAAATCCAAGTTTGTATAGACCCCCCAACGTGACCTCTGCTTTAGAAGCCTCAAAGAGAAGCTCACAACAGCACCTATCCTGCAATACCCCAAACACAATGGGGAGTACCAAATGAAAACCAACACCTCAGACACATCCATTGGGGGAGTACTACAAATCAAAAACAATGATGGTGACTTCCTGCCCATAGCCTACAAATCACAAAAACTGACACACAGTGAGTGTCAATACCCTATCCACAATAAAGAGTTGTTGGCCATTGTAAACTACCTAGCCAAATGGCGTTATTATTTAGAATGTCAGGAAGAATTCACGGTGTTGACCGACCACAAGTTGCTCATATATTTCAACCCCCAAGCAAACCTATCCCGCTGGATGGCCCGCTGGATGGAACTCTTGGAGAGATTCAATATGCTCATATAATACAAGCCTGGTCCAGAGCTTGCCATGGGGGACACACTCTTGCGCCTGTACGTCTGAGCCACAAGAGGAGAGAATGGGCTCAACACAGACTGGCCCCTCTTGGTACTTTGGACAAAGGACAAAGGATTTCCCCCTGGCACTACAGACATAACAAAGGAAACAGTCATTAAGAACAAGCACTTATTTGCAGACGTGTATGGAACCTAACATCAAAAAATGTCCGACAGAACCACTATCCCTTATGTTCCCACACATCAGCAAGTTGACACCATCCTATGTTACCATAGGGACCTATGGCACACAAAAAGTTGCAACCTCTACAAATTCCTTAAACACAAAGCATGGCGGCCAACCCTATACCAGGACGTTCAGGAAGTCTTGAAACAATGTGAAGTATGCAATAAATTTTCAAGAAGCAAAACCCTGCCTAAGTCAGTACTCCCTATTTGCACACAACTACCCTTCAAGGTGTGGGCCTTAGACATTGTAGGCCCCATACCAGGGAAGCATAATGAAAAGAAGTACATCATCACCGCAATAGACTTTGTCACACAATGGCCAGTAGAACAAGCAGCAAAGACAGATACTGACAATGACATGCGGCAATTCATAGGGAAAAATCATCAGCATGTTTGGAAAGCCAGAACTCCTGATATTCAACAGAGGCAAAGAATTGACCTCTGAAGATACCAACATATACCTCACCAAAAATGGGGTCAAGAACACTGTGACAACACCTTACTGCCCTCAGGCCAATGGATGTGTGGAACAGCTAAATGGCAGCCTTATGCAAGCCTTGACCAAGCTCACCGCCAGGAGACCTGAGGACTGGTATAAGCAGCTACCAGCTGCACTACTTGTATGCCAAACTTGTGTGAACAGATCCACCGGGAAAAGCCCTTTTGAGCTGGTATATGGCACACAGCCCAATATCATCCAAGCATTATCAGGACCCAAGCTGGAAATTCTAAGCAAGGTTCCCCCTTGCTCAGATTCCCAGGTCATAGAGGCCCATGGTTATCAAGCAGAGAGAGAAAACAAGCGTCTACAAAAGACATTTGTCCCCATTTAATAAAGACATGAGGTTGGTGACAAAGTTTGGGTCATGAACATTGACAAAAGTAAACTACAACCCAAGAAAGTAGGGCCAGCAATCATCTTAAAGGTAAACAAAAACAACACTTATCTAGTACAAGGACTCAGAAAACGTAAGCAGGACAAGGTTCTCCACCATGATTGCCTGAGACCCTGCAAGGCAAGACAGAGACAGTGTGAGAGTGACCTACCTGCCCCAGCGCAACAGTTAGTCCAGTATGGTGCCCGGGCTCCTGACAACCTCCCTGACGACCTGCCCCCAGAGGAGGCCAACCTTCAGTTGGGGGGTGTCAAAACAGCAGGTTCAACCTGCCAGCAAGGTTCCAAGTAAGTGGGTTTGTGACCCGCAATCCGACTATCCAGTCACTTGGAGCCAGACTGGGAAGTCAACTTGAATTCCCAAATCCAACAACATTAACAAATGATGATCCCTAACAATGAATACCTTGTTTTGGCGCTTGACTCATTACCAGGATCAGGCCACCCCCTTCACCATCCAACTGTGTGATCAACACAATCATGTTCCTGGTATCCGCAATTCACAATGACTATATAATACCTATCTTTCAATAAAGAATATTATCTAGTTTCTAAATATTTTTCCCCTTGTAACTCTGCTAAAACAGCACAATTACAACATTTAGACGTGTTTTTTCACACAACACACAAGTCTTGAGGAGATATAAGATGTCTTGGTGCATACGCGGCCACCAAACCTTATGTTTCATGATTTCAAAGAGACTACATCCTCTAAAATGACCCAAGATGTGATGGTAGTGCAGTATGATGTTGCCTTGTTGTGTGGTGGGAATATAGGGCGTCTTTTCACCTGTCTCTACCCAGCAGCAGACGTTGCCAGAATTGGTGGTGAACTGACTTTCATTGTCCTTCAGCTTGGAGATGGTTGCCAAATTAAGGCCTTTGTATTGGGTTGCCTCAGGGCAGAGATAAAGCATTGGCCAATCTGGGTCCAAACCATTGTCCCCAGGGATGGATGCTACTTAGAGCCTAGAGAGGGTGTCTGCTGTGACAAGTTCCTTACCAGGCTTGTATTTGATGTGCAACTGGTAGGGGGACAGAGCTTGACCCAGCCTGCCTAGCGGCGTGTCAAGTGGGACTGCATGTTGAAGTATTTGAGTGACATGTGATCTGTCAGGACACGGGGTAGAAACATGGCCCCCTCCAAGTAACAGTGAAATTTCTCAATGCAGTGCACAATTGCTGCTAATTCTTTGTCATGGATTGGGTAGTGTTGTTCTGAGTCAGTGAGCTTCCTTGATTTGTATACTACAGGGAGGAAGACGCCCTTGTCAGTTTCTACCCATAACACACCTCCTATGGCCCTGTCAGAGGCATCAGTCCTGAGTTTGTACTGGTCAGTTTTAGTTGGGAAACTGCAGTACTGGTGCTGTTGTAAGTCTTTGCTTCAACGTCTCAAAGGCTTGATCTCTGACAGGGGTCCATTGGAAGCGCTGTTTGGTGTTTAGGTTCTCTGTGAGAGGTGCAATAAGTTCCCCACAATTTAGGATGAACTTGCGCATGTAGGCAGCCATATCTAAGAAGGTACACACCTGGCCCACATTGGTGGGGGTGGCATGCTTGTGATTGCCTTGATTTTGGCAGGTTCAGGCTTTATTCCTTGGTCAGAGATGGTGTGCCCAAGGAACAAGAGCTCCAATTTGAGGAATTTGCATTTGGAAGGCTTGGCCTTTAACTGGTTTTTCCAAAGGGTGTCAAGGACAGCACAGAGGTGTTGGAGGTGTGTGATTCAATCTTGACTGAAGACAATAATGTTGTCAAGGTACACAACAAAACATGTCCCAATCCATTCCTCAAATACTTTGTTCATTAACATGGAAAAGGTGGAAGGAGTATTGATCATCCCAAAGTTCATGACCTAGCACTCAAACAACCCATAGTGTGTGCAGAAGGCAGTTTTTGCCTCATCCCCTGGTGCAATGCGGACCTGGTTGTACCCTGCGGTGAGATCAATCTTGCTAAAGACCTTTGCACCTGCAAGTGTGTCAAACAGGTTGTCAATCAATGTCAGGGGGTATTTATTCTTAACAGTCACTTCATTTAGGGCATGGTAATCTGTGACTAAGCAAAGGGACCCGTCCTTCTTGGCTACAAAGAAGACAGCAGCCCTGTATGGCAAACGCAAGGGGCATATGAAGCCCTTATCAAGTGCATCTACGAGGTGCTGGCGGAGGGTTTCATCTTCTTTTGGTGTCAAGCAATAGAGGGGAAATGCCTTGGAAAGCAACCCTTATAGTTGTAAAGCATGCTGGATCTCTCAGGGAGGGGGTAGTTGGTCCAGTGTCTCACTGAAAACTTCCTATATTTCTTGAGGAGAGCAGCAAGTGCTGGTGGAGGTGGAGTATTAAAGGGAGGGGCTGCAGATGATTCAGCGCTGATGACTTTGACTGAACACTGGTTGAAGTCTAGTTTCCCCCCTTTAAAATTATATGAGCCCATTTCTGTTATTCTAACAAACACGGTATTGTGAAGCAACTTATTGATCTTGACAGGATATATCTGAAAGCCCACCCCATTTCTATTGAGGGTAATTACATATGTATCCCAGTTGATGTAGGGACAGTTGTGACAAAGCCAGTCAAGGCCAGCAATGACATTGTGGCTGATCCCTGCCATGATTGGCCCAGAGAGCTTAATCTGGATGTTCCCCATTTTCACAAAGAAGGGTACTGTCTCATGGGTAATTGCTACTCTACGGGAAGCAGCCACTTGTACTGCCTTGAACCTGCTTGGCACCTGGTCTAATTGTTGAGAGTCAGCAAATGCCTGGTCAACCATAGTGTGATTGGCCCCAGTATCTACCAAAAGTATGTGGGTTTTTCCACAGAAATAAAAGGGGTAGGCCAAGTGGGAGATTTTATTTGAGGAATACTGGCTTAGAAGACAGGGTTGTCACTATAAACTTGGAAGACGTCAATGGTTTCAACTTCATGAACGTTGTAGTTACAGGGGTTCTTTGCAAGAAGGGATTGAGAGTGAGAGTCAAGTGGGGTTGTAGAACCTCTCGTAACTACAACCCCCAGAATTTTCCCTGGTCTTCAATCTGGGCTAGTTGGAGTTCCCCCTTGCAGGGGTGCTTAACCCCATTTTTCTGTTGGCGTAGCTGGTGGCATCCTATTTGGTTGTGAGCGCTGCCAGGTGTGGGACGAAGACTGGGATGGTGCGTCATTGGAATGGCAGAAGCCCATTAAATCCTGGTTATTGGCCTCCACAATGGCCTTGTAGCAGTCATCAATGGAGGTGCAGCAACCTACAGGAACCCAATTGCAGATATGGAGTTTAAGCCCATTAACTATCAAGGTAAGAAGCATAGTGTTCCTGTCAGTCACGGCTTCTGGGGCGGCCAAGATTTCTACCAGGTGGCAAGATATTCAGGAACAGACCCAGTCTTTTTAATAGCCAGGAGGGGAGTTCCCACTACAATGGGTGAAAAGGTTTCACTGTAGCGGGACTTTGTGGCATCCCTGAACAATGCCCAGGTAATTTCTATTTCTTGATTGGCCCAGTTGGTGGACCAGACTGCATCAGGCCCTGTAAGGCAGGCCTGAAGCAGTGGCAACCCACATGGGCTCAGTTCTTGGCAAATATGGAGGCAGATTTTGGTAGAGTGGAGCCAACTGATGGTGTCAGCTCCTTTGACACCTCCCGCAAAGGATTCAAGCTGGAGGTTGAACATGTGCTGAGAGAGGTCCAACTGGGGCAGGGTGACACTTGCATTGTGCTTCCTGAGGCATAGTCAATTATAAATGCTTGTAAGTACCAGCTGGTCTTGGTAGATGACATACCTGTTGGGGATGTCCCCCTTGGGGATCAGCAGGAAGGTTTCTTGATGGGGAGTAGCCATACGGCCTGTACTCTGTCCTTTCTTGAGATGAATTTTTCTTTTAGGTAGGTTTTTAACCTATCACTGCTACCACTGTTGTAACTGAACCAATGAGGATTCAGTATTTGAATTGGGGAAGACAACAGTTCAATAGAAAGGACATGAATGATAAGAATAAGGTGTGGTTTATTATAGAATACTGTGACTAATATACTATATGGGGAAAGCCACTGGGCCACAAGGGGGTGGCATGTTCCATGTAAGAGTCAAGCCAAGGAATAACTTGTGCAGGATCAGCAGGTCAAATTGGTAGGGCTCCTAATTAGGAGAAAGTGCCCAAAATTTGACATTGTCATCAGATTGGTTCATGTTTTTAGATACATCAAGGGGCAACTCATTGAGCGCCCCCTGTGTATTGTAAGATACATTGGCAGCTGAGTCTGAAAACTTGGTTGTAACACAGGGGAGTGAGAGAAATCTCCTTCATGGTAGGTTGCTGTGAATTGGGCCTTGGGGACGTCTTTGGGTTTAACGTCTAGAGTTGCTTCTTGCTAGAGTATAGTTGTAGGCTTAAACACAAATTAATCCAAGTCTTGTGACTCTGTAGTCTTTACCTTTAATACTAAGGTAAAAACTGAGTAGAGTAGAAAGGCAAGATTTAATATGTGAAAAAGTATGTTTTATTAGAGAAAGAAGGGAAGTTATATACTAGGAAGGCTGCACAAGGGCTGCAGGAGTGTTATTAACACCTGCACAATTGCTTGGAACACTAAAGCATCTTCTTGTGTCCACCAGGCTCTTGCATCTTCATTCCTTTCATTTAGGGATGATCCGGACAATCTGGCGGGGAAAAGTAAGTGTGAGTTACCCCAGAGTGGCTGCAGTTTGCAGCTTCCCATTACAGAAGTTGCTGGCAGTTCCTGAACCCAATCCATCTGGATGTAAAAAAGTTGGCCAAATCATTGTAACATCCAAATTACAATCAGGAATGCAAATCTGTCAGATCTGTCAGATTTGAGTGCAAACTTTATTAGCCTTGACTATCAGTTTTAATTCCCCTGATAGCCTTGACCATTCTATTCATGCACTCTAATTTACAACATAGTGTGACAGATCCAGGTCCAACCAGTCAAACTTATCATTATCTTGCCCTTGACTCTTATTGCTGTTACCTTCCTGTGATAAAGCTTCAAGGAGCTTTGCCTCCAGGGAGGCAATTTTATGGGACAACACTTTATTGTCATCCCGCCAGCAAGCCATGATATCAACACTCTTTTCCTCTCTTGCTCTTAAAGCCTCAATTTCATGATTGGCCATTTCTTTCACTTTTTGTAAAAAAATTTCAAATCCAACCAACAGGTTCCAAGAATCCTACACATAGATTTGGTTTCCTTGAGCGGGGGTCCCTTTTTTTGCAAAGTAATCAGAATACAATTCTTCAAACACAGCTTTTATTTCCATCAAAGCCTCCTCAGGCACAGTCTTGGTGACCTCCAGACTTTCCTAAGCTTCCTCCAGCAAACTTGTAGGAACTTCTTTCCTGGTAGCAGCAGTTTCCACACAAAGTACTCCAAATTTTGCTCTTTCAAATGATAACAAAGAAGACATAACAATTGAAAAGTAATCAAGGGGAAAGCGTCAAAATTGACAATATATCTTTATTAAAATTTTGCTGCTTTTGCTTATATACCATTTGGGGCATATTTGGCTGAAACCCCCTCCAATCCCTGGATCAACCTATGATTCATCATGTGGTCTATGACATTTGAGACATCCAAACCTAGATCTTTCCTTAAAAGATCCCCTGTAACTCTCAGCCTATGAGAATTAACCTACAATGAGAAAGAGTCACCTGACACCATTCATCTCAATGTATCAATTTGGCATGGAGCTTCCTAAGCTCCCGGCACCAAAACCCTATGGAATACACACATTCTAAAAACAGATATCAACGTTCCAACTGGGAACCAGCTGATCAAACCTAAACCCCTAGACATTATTGCCTTTATTTAGTTATATTTTCATTTAATGGTTTTTCACATTAAAAAACCATTAAAATGCTTTGAAACTCAAACCAGGTGCCACTGTGGCGCCCAGGAACTTTCCCAGGTGGTGCTTTACAAATCAATTAGGGGGGGGGCGGCGCTTCTAACCTAATAAATTTGCCAAAACAGCGCTTTTAACCCAAATTTGGGGGTTTACCTATGGTTAACCTTAACCATACTTCTTGAAACAGTCAAGGCAATTAAACAATATAAATAAATCCTCATTAATTATATTTCCATGAATTTATTAATTAACCTTCCTGGTTAAATAAATTGTTTTTGAGACGCCTAGTCCCCAAGATTGCTTCAGCCAATCTTGCCTCAATTTTACTAGCTAGCCTCACCTGGCTAACCACCCATAATCTATTCTTTTATTGAATATTAAATACCAAGTTTCCAGGAATCTTCATCTGAAGAATTCCAGTTAAACCTATCTATATTAAATAAACAGCAAAAAAAACAACTTTATATTTTGGAGTATTTATTTGGCTAAATACTTAACAGTGACTGTTGTACGGTCACACATAGATGAAATGGTCACTCTAGGGTGGCCAAGAGGAAGCTCAAGGTGATGAGGATGGAAGAATTTCAAGTCAAAGGCGAAAGGTGGCTTAACCAAAGTGACAAGAACAGAGCCAGGAGGGAACATATAGACGCGGTTGTATTGTGTAGTGGATTCACAAATAGATGCAAACAGAATAATTATATTGGTGCAAAAATAGATAATTTCTGCAAGAAAATAATGGATCTTGGCATAAAGTTGTTTATTTTATGATGCCAACAGTGAGAAAGGCTTTTCCTCCTCACTACTTATACTTACTGATGAATACTTAGCCTTTCAAGCCACCAGAGGCCTGGTGGCATCATTTTCAGTAATACTTGTGATTTGGCCTGAAAATTGCGCACTTGAGCCTGGGGGTGGAAGAGCATTGGCTGGTATAACAGGAGCCTTGGTTTGGCTGCAGCATGCCAAGGTACCACAGCTATTATTAGATCCTGTAAGAAATCAAGTGCCTGATTGTGTAATCAAACAATTGCCCTCCCAATGTACAGTAGTTTTAAAAGCTATTACAACAACCAAAAATACCTTAGATTTAAACAAAATTATTTCAGATTTGAACAAAATCCAAGTCACGCGAGATTCAGGATTCAAATAATTTAAATATTTTTGGTTAATAAATGAACTGTCAAACCAAAAACAAAATTTCACTAGCCCATTATACAAAATTATATCAAACATCAAGTGGTGTAGTTCAAACCACAAACAAAATGAACTGATGCAACAAGTGAGATGGATGGATGCTATTCCGGAGTATATTATAATCCAAGCAGGATTCATATGAGGCACTAACAAAAGGACTAAAATGAAACAAAATTAGAGCAATATGGAAGCAAGATTCCGCAAGCACAAAACAAAATGAAGTCACACAAGATGTGTAGTATGAGAAGCCTAAAAGAGAAAAGTAACAGTTTTATAGCTAATCAACAGCTATCCAATTTAGGAACAGAGGCATTTTATGCATTTTCATGGCTCCTGAATTTTGTATAATGGTTTTGAGAACCTTCCAAATATGGGCTCAATATTACAATAAAAATAAATCATTGATTTTTAAAATTCCTACTCTTAGTTATTTTATCCTAAGTTTTTTACAATGGTTTTTACTAGCAATTTCTTTGACAGCGCCAGCAGCCAAGCCACAAAAGCTTCAATGGAGGCAAGGCTCAGAACGTGGAGGCACCTGCTTATACCCAAGCCTTTGAGGCAGGTAACAAGGAAGCTGACCTGTTAATGACCCCTAACCCATATGGCTTTGACTTGTTCAGTAGTCACTTAGTGTCTAGCTCTGCCCCTGCTCCCGTATTCACCCTGTGGTGATCCACATGTGTGCTGTTTTGCAGGCAAGGGTTGATTTGGCTTCAAATAAAGATGATATGCTGAAGAGTGACAATGTGTGGTTAGCTGGTGACGCTGTAAGCTAGTAGGTAACATAGGGCTACTAGGGGTAAGTAGGGTGAGCCTAGTAGGTAACATGGTCTAATAGGGTAAGTAAGGCCTGCCTGGTAGGTAGGTAACATAGGACTACCAGGGGCAGATTTTGCCTCCACCCAGCAGAAGAAATTGGCTGCTTTGGGCTATAGTGCTTCACCTTGCAGGGAACTGTGGCTGTGGAAGGGTGAAGACTGAAGTAGCAAGCAGGGAACCTTGTCTGTCTGGGGGGAGTAGGTTTTGGACCCCTGGCGGGTAACGTGGGCTGCCAGGGAGGGGAAGAGCTTTGAGAGCTCTATGTACCCTAATACACTTACAGGAGGTCTGTGAGCAAGCACCCTACCTAACAGACTGGTAGGCTGTCCTTGTTTATGCCCCTATGGGAGCTTTGGGGGAACCCAAAGTGAGCATTGGAGGGTATAGATTTGCTCAGAGGTGCCACCAAGGCAGCTTGCTTGGGGAAGCAAGCTGCAGAACTTGGTGTGATCAGGCCTCTGGGAAGTAGAGCTGATTACTCTGCAACTGAAAGCCCAGAATTAATCACCTGGGTGAGTAAAGACAACACATAGACATTGATCTATGGTTGAATGGCCTAAGTGGATTGCCACTTGCAAGGGCCCAGTCAAACGCCAGTTCAATGTAGACTCATGCCTGGGTCTACAAGTTCTGGTAATGGGGACTGAGATAAAGAACCGAGGTGGTTCACGGATTTAACAGAGAAAACTAGAAGGAGGGACTGTTTGGTCACAGTGAAGGCTAGTTGATGGACTGTTAATTCATATTGAATTGTGGGAACCAATATGGTTTAGTGTGTAGAAGGAACAAAGGAGGTTCCTAGTGAGGATTTGTTGAGGAACTGGTTGAGGAGAAGTTGAAGGACAGGAAGATTTTGGATGCAGGACTAGCGGATCAAAAAGCAGGATGGCCAAAGGACCAGAAGTTGGTGTTGAAGAACTGAAGAGCTGAGAGGATGAACTAGCCAGACTGGATGCAGAGGCTGGAAGAGCTGATTTTAGTGACTAAAAGGCGCGTTGAAAGAAAATATAGATAAAAAGAAGCAATTAAAGAATAATTAAATACTGCCTGATTATTATTAGAAAAGGATTGAAAATCATAGATAATAAAAAAGAAAAAAAAGGAAAAATAACATATAGTTTTTTAGAACTATAAATTTATTTAAAAAGAAGGATTAATGAAGAAGGGAGCTGGAAAGAAGCTGGAAATGGAACAGAGAAACTATGAGGGCAAAAGAGCAAATTTTGCCAAGAACAACTAGGAGAGGCAAAAGGACAAGAAGCAAGCAGGTTCAAAGTTGTAAAACGTTGAGAGAAACACAGAGAAACAAGAAAGTTGAAAAATCAAAGGGTCAAAATTTGCCTAAGTAAAACATATGTGGAAGCGCTCAAGATTTGCCGGGGAAACGTGATAGGAATTACGGCAAAACTGTTCAAAACACGGAGCAGTTGTTTACCCAGAGCAAGACAGCCTCAGGTTCAAACCAGGGTCAAGGACGGGTCATCCAGGGAAACCTTTTTGGCAAAACTGTTGAATCAAGGTGTATGATTGGCTGCAAGCCAAAGTCTATTTGATCAGTGTTTTAAGGGCTTTAACTTAAGAGTTAGAGCCTAAAAAATGAGGAGCAGAAGCGGAAAATTCAGGGCTTTCATTGGCTGAAGTAATTTTAAAGGTTTAATATATTTTAGAAGAAGAAAAACAGGATAGTTTAAACTTTGAAGAACCAGAGTTCTAAGAGAGGTTTTTGATCTGAAACAAGGGGCTATAAAAGGGGGAGCTATCTGAGACTCTTCAGGGACTGGATCAAGTGGATTAAAAAGGCCAAAAAAGCTACAGAAGGAGCCAGAGACCAAAAATAGGAAACCAGAGCTGGAACAGACCGCAGGAGCCCAAGAAAAAAAAAAAAAAAAACCAAAGCACAGGAGCCCAAGACCAAGGAGCAGGAGCCAAAGACCAAGTAAAAGGAGTCCAAGAGATTGTTAAAGGACTCCAAGTATTGGCACAAACCCCTCATTATTCCCTATCCCAAGGCCATATATCAGAAGGTTTCTAAGGGGATCTTCCTTCTGACTGTGAATAAAGTGCCTATTACAACCCCTATCCAAATTTCCCGCGTTAAGAAAGGATATAAGTCCTATGAGTCAATTAACCCACATTTTCTATCCTAGCCCAGGGGACAAGGAATCCTATTGCCTAGGGTGCAGGAAGTTTACCTCTAGTAAGTCTGCTCAGGAGGAGTGGGAGAAGGTGACTAGGCATCTGGAAATGACAAATAGAGGAAGAGAGTTTATTGGGGGAGAGTTTGCAAGACTGTTACAGGATTGGTATTGGCCTACAGAAGGGCTGGTGCCTGCTGAAGTAAAATGTATGGTGGAGACGCTTGCCTAGTGATTGGAAAGGTACTGGAGGAGTTTGCTCTTATGTAGGCCAAGTATAAGCTCCTAACCAACCATTCACCACTGTTGGAGAATGACAACTCCTCCAAGCTGGTCCCTGGCTACAACCCAGGACACACTTTGGGGACTGGTGACTAGGAACCCCACACACCCCCACAAAAGCTGCCTGCCAACCAATCAATCAGGATGACAACCTTGATTTGGAACAACTTCCTGCCACCACCCAACCTGCCCCCCCCCTACAGCCAATCAGGCTTCAGCTCCTGCGGCCTAGCGCCCCAAACAACAAATTATCACTGCCCAAATTCTTCAGGAAATTGTGGCACTAAACCTACAAGGTCTGTCATGGGACCAGATTGCTGCCCAGTTGCAATTTACCCAATCCATCATAATGCAGGAGTTCAACAACCTAATGAACAAGGGGAATCTGATTGGGACAGCCAAGAAGCCAAAGAAGGCCCCCAAGTCTTAGATATCTGAGGCCTACCCAATAATGCTTGACCTCCTCCAGAGGGACCCCAAGCTTTCACTAACCCAGGTCCACAAACAGCTTGTACACCATAACATATGGGTCTCCAAGTGCATGGTGCAGCTCTGGATACATGGAAAGGTGGCTTCCACATGGGTTCTTACCAAATTTTGCCAGCAACCAATGGGATGGCGCTGAGGATTCCCTGTATGACACCGCCATTGAATCAACCCTGGTCCAATGCCTGACTAGTCTAACTGATGATGTCATGTTCATCTTCTATTACAAGCTATTGATAGCTTTTGATGATTTTGGCAAGCAAGGAAGAGCTGCCACTCAAAAAGAAAGGAAGAAGGTCAAGAATGGAGACTTTCATTGGTGCGTTTCTGGCTGTTTCAGCCAAGGGTTTTGTCTACTATTGGAACAAACCCAGATTTCATCAATGGCTACTCATACAGCCACATCCTTGGTGGATTACTCAACTCCTGGGATGGCTTGAATTCCAAGTACCAGGTTTTCTTAAGCCACCAGATGGAGGGTAGCTCCACTGCCCTTGAGGCCATCCAGAAACGTGGGCACCAGGCCTCTGTGTACCCATCTGGTCACGCTGACATCCATCTGGCTGATGTTGTGCTCTTTAATATTGGAGATACACTCCAGGAGCGCTGCCCTCAGGCTTTCAACAACCTCTATCTTGGGGCCTTGACCACAATTCTCTCTTTGGTCACCAACTGGTGGCTGACTTGTTTGCACAAATGGTTTTCCATGTGAATATGGGCAACCAATCACAGAAAGACAAGCGCACTTCCACCTTGGGCCACTACCACCTATCAGCCCATCCAGCCAATGACCAATGAGGAATACAGCAAGTGTTATATGGCAGCCATCACGCAAAATCCTCCTGCCTCCACCCCTGCCACCAACACCCCTCACCCGCAAGCCCAACCCACCCAATCCCAGACCCCCCAGGCCAGCACTGCCTCTACATCTTCCTTCCTGCGCTATTCTTCCTCCTAAGCATCACTCTTCCTGCCCCAATAAACCCCCTATTGCCAAATATTTTCTATTTATATTATCTTTATTTTGAATTTCAATTGTTCATGTTCTCTTTGTTTATAGTTGGCTATGTTCTTTATGTTCAGCTTATTTCTATAAAATCATATATATACTATGTTGTTTATCTAAATCCAGAACACAGTTATTTTTAGTACTTTGCACAGCCCCTTGTGAAAATATTAACAAAAATTTGGTGATCAACTAAATTTGAATTAGAAAATTATAGGTTAATTGATTTTAGATAAAGTTGTTACTAATCCAAATTCAAAACATTAATGATAAACTTTAAGCCAATCAGGAGCCGAGTGATAAAGTGATTGTTGTAACATAAAGTGTCATTCAATAATTCTTTGATGCATGTGCGCTAATTAATATGATTGGCTGGATGTTTTGCCATTGTGCGTCATTGCTGCTGTGGCAAGTTGTTGGTGGACTAGTGTCTAACCCAGCAGCTGAGTTGGGCACTAGTTCACCAACAACTTGCCACAGCAGCAATGGCGCACAATGGCAAAGCAACCAGCCAATCATATTAATTAGCGCACATGCATCAAAGAATTATTGAATGATCCTTTATGTCACAGCAATCACTTTATCACTCAGCTCCTGATTGGCTTAAAGTTTATAATTAATGTTTTGAATTTGGATTAGTAACAACTTTATCTAAAATTAATTAACCTATAATTTTCTAATTCAAATTTAGTTGATCACCAAACTGTTGTTAATATTTTTACAAGGGGCTGTGCAAAGCGCCAAAAATAATATGGCAATTAAGGAAACAATGCCAACACAAAGCAAACAACACATTTTGAGATTAGTGTAAAACATATACACAATGGGGAAAAATGGGATATTGGAGTAATGTAAAAACAAACAGGGATAAATAAAGGTGCAATAGTATCAGAATAATACAGATTTTATTGGGATGAAAGCTATAAAAACATATGGAAAGGTTAGTAAAAAATCAATGAGAGAATTGGAGAAGCTGCTAAAAGACCTCAACTCAGCAATTGCTGAAAGTAATCAGATTGACTGCAAGGTCAAAGCCAAGAGTTAAGTCTGCCTTCCTTGACAGGGGACAAAATAAACAAGGTGTCCGCAAAGGCCCTAATGACCAAAATACCAGACACCCCAGAGAAGACAATTAAGCGCTTACTAAATATTCAAAAAACTGTGGTCAAGGGCCTCCAGTTCAAGTCATTTGCCCTCTCTGTGCCATCTGTCCGGACGGATGACCCTGAAATGTACGCCCATCTCAAGCCGGCCAAGCACGCTAGGAAAGAGGACACAGAATTGCCTGCTCAACTTCTTGCGCCAAGAATGGCCAAGCTGGCCAAGGCTGCAGGCAAGGAAGAAACACAAGAAGGTAACCTAAAAAATAAAATTAATAAATTTTCAAAATACTTACCTTTTTTTCTTAGAAAACGTAGATGGTGAACTCTGTCTGGTCCTGGTCCCTTTCCCCCTCCACCTTCTACGCCAACTACGCCACTCATGTAGCCAAGAAGCTGTATCTGTCCCCCCTGTCTTGCAGGAGCTGGAGGACCGCATCCACAGGTCCTTTCCTATGTTGCAGGAGGCATTGGCTGGGCTGACGCATGGCAAGGGGGCATCTGAGTGGGAAGTTACTGCCTACAAGGATGCCCAACTGGTCTGCCTGGACCCGGTATTCCTCAGTGGAGTTTACTGTGTAAACTCCATTGAGCTTGTTTGGGACATCCTGGAGGTGCTCCCATTCAAGAATGTACCAGAGATGGGCCAGGCCCATGTGGCTGCTTGCTTCTGCTTCCCGGTGGAGCACACAATATCTTACCTGTTAGAGAGCTTTGGGTGCACAGGGTTGAAATTGGCTGTTGCAGACGCAACAGCCATCAAGAAAACCAAAATCCTCCTGGCCAACTTTGGGCTGGCCTGGAGTGCCAACAAGACAGGGGTCCCTCAAGTAATGATGCTGACCTTTGCCAAAACCAAACATGAGAAAAAAAATAAGCGCAGTATACAATAAGCTGTGTGAGTTTACTGAAGCCTTTGCTGGACAAAGGCTCCATCTGGTGGTTTACCTGGTAACTGTGGTAAGTTTGACTCCCTGGTGATTGACTCCCTGGTACTCAACACTTTGTTGAGTACCAGGGAGTCAAGTGCCGCATATGTGAATCTATTAGTATTTTTGGCTTAACTGATTTTAAGCTAATTTTTACTAGTAATTTAGGGGTTCAAAACCAAAAACCAAGGTTAAATTTACTCGAACTTGACTCTGTTTAATAAATTGGTTAGCTAAAATACCAATTTAAGGGGCAATTTATAAGTAAATTTACTAATAGAAATGAAAAACCTGTGTTCAACACTCTAAACCAAAAAGTGACCAGTTTGACACTTTTTAAGCCAAATTTTAATTTTATTAATAAAATACATATGCGCTTATATAAAATTTATTATTTACTATTATATTTTTATTATTAGTTTCCATAGTTGTTGATTAGGCTCCCAAGCACCACTATACTGGATTTAGTGGCATAGACATTAATCAAATACCCCACTTGTTTTACTTTATGTCATTCCCGGGTTTTTGGATTAAGTGGTGCCACATAAATTAAGCCCAATTTATTAAGAGATTTCATATGTAATTTATAAAAAACTGAAACTCAACACTTTCTTTGTTTGACTCTATCCACTTGACACCCAATTGGTTTCGGATTTAACTAATCAAAGGCTCAGAATTAAGGCTAAATTAATATGTGACGCACTATGAGCGCCACTCAACACTCACCCACTTGACACTTTAACTTGGGGATTAGTACAGAGAGCTTCTTAACGTTTTAACCAACACTATGGTAAATAATTCACTCCCAGCTCCTCCCAGCATACCTTAATCACTAATAAACACATTTCCACTCATTTACTTTTTTAACTTATGTTGTATTTTTTTAATTTTTGAGCATATGATACTGCCTTGCTTTTGGGTTAACTTTTGAACCTGTTTTAAATTTAAGCAAGTTTTATATGTAAAAAACATAGTAAATTTGATGTTTCTGCTTAACTCTGGCATACTTGACAGTGAGAATTCAGCTTTTCCTGGCTGATCAACAGTGCCAAACTTGACACTTTACTATGTTTTGAATTTTCAACTCTCAATAAAAAAATTCCACATAATAATTATTTTATTTTTTTTGCTATTATAATCTACTACTTTTTCTGCTGCTCTCCATATAATTTTCATATATTTTTTTGATTTTCAATTAAACTTTTACATTGATTTAACACTAAGATGTTATGCTGAACCTAACATCTTTGATGCTTCATCATAAATTCACTTATTTTCTATGTTTTAACCTTTATATCTATACTTTGAGTTTCTATTTTGCTTCTATTTACTTTTTTATGTTTTTTTCTTGATAAATAAAACTTTATTTGCATACTTTTCATTTAACTTTTGCTTTGTTTTACCTCTGTGTTTCATATCTTTCATACTTCTATTATTTACAATGCTAAACTCTTCTTTAGACAAAATCAAACAAGAACAGCCAACAGCCCAAGCGCCAAGCCTCCAAGGGCTCCAAAGAAACTGCCTCCACTCCCAAGCGTGCCAAGAAGCCTGCAAAGGCAAAGTCTCCAACCCCATCTCCTCCCACTCCATCTCCTCCTACTCCTCCCCCCTCCACCCTCATCTTCCACATCCCCTTCACCTTCCCCCAAAAATTCCTCCCCCAATAAATCTGATGGTGATCTTACCAATCACTCCTTTTACCACTCAGAGGCCAACTCCAAGCCCACCAAGGAGCAGCATACCAAGAAAGTAAAGGCTGCCAAGGAGCCCACCTCTTCTTCTGGTAAGAAAAAGGAGGCATCCAAGCAGGCCTCAAAGAACCCTTCCCCTCCCCCTCTTGATGGCTCTTCCCCCCTCCCTCATCTGATCCCCAAGATGAGCCAGAGGAGTACTCCAAGAAGTTCAAAGCTTCTGGTCATGTGGCTTGGGATCCACTGGCCATCCACAATATCTGTAATGTGGACAGAGAGTTTAAAGTTCCCAAGTGCTTCCCCCGTTAATTCCCAATCATGTCTGTAAAGGGCGGCCCTGGTTACATTGCTGACAACTACATCTTCAATTGCAACAACCAAAAGCGGCAGACCAAGAGCAAGCACTTTGTCTGTGAGGATAAGACTTGTGGGGCCCGGCTAAACACCAAGGGCTGGGAGCAAGTAACGGTGGAGAAGGGGGAGCACACTTGCAAGCCCCCCAATCATCTAATCACTCAGATGTTAAAATGGTACCTTGTTCAAGTAATACCCACATCCTCTCATCTCTGGGCTTCTGATCTGGCCATAAAGGCTTTGCAACATCTCAAACCCAACAATCTTAAGTTGGTACCAACACAGGAGCAGTTGGTCAAATTCATCAGCAATAAGCGTATTGCCACCAATCCCCCTCCCCCCAAGGCTTTGGACGTCCTCTCAGAGCTCACGCTCACTCATGAGCTTAAGCAGCTTCCAAGTGGGAAGCGCTTCCTGCTCCATGACAACAGGCCTGCCGCCAAGGACCGCATAATCTGCTACTCAACTCAGCAGAACCTGATGGAGTTGAAAAGGGCGTCAACCTGGCTAGTTGATGGTACCTTTGCCACTTGCCCCCAGATGTTCAAGCAGCTCTGGATGGTCCATGCCCAGATTGACATCTGGGTGATTCCACTTGTGTTCTTTCTTCTTCCTGGGGCCACCAAGGCCATCTATACCCGAGTGTTCTCCATCCTCTGCCAAGCAATTGCCCTCCTTCCTCCTGCCAACAATGACAAATCCAAGAAGACTCCCCCCACACCCGTGCCAACCCACCTGCCTCTGACAAGGACCAGGCCACCCTGGACTTGGAGGAAAAGGCAAGGCTAAGAGCTCTTGGGCCTTGCGTGTGCATTATGGACTTTGAGCCTGCTCAGTTCAATGCATTTGAGCAGCTGTTCAGCAGGGAGGTGCAGGGGTGCCACTTCCACTTCCGCCAAGCAGTTGCTTGTAACTTGCAGGCCCACGCCGAGCTTAGTAGGTTGAGCCAGAGGGATACTTTGGACACCTGCAGATTTGTGCTGGCACAATTCAGTGCCTTGGCTTTTTTAAAGCCAGAGCACACTGTGCAGGGGTTCAAGGTGCTCTCAAAGGATCCCTACATAGTGAAGCACCAGGAGTTCAAGCCTTTCCTCGAGTACTTTGAGCCCCAGTGGATTGGGAAGGTTGTCACACAGAGGCAAGGCAAGGCCCGCACCAAGGCCAGCTGGAACGTGTACCAGGCAGCCGTCAATGGGGAGCTGAAGACCACTTTGGCATTAGAGGCTTATCATAAGCATCTTAAAGCCAACTTTGGGCTTCATCCAAAGTTTAATAAGTTCTTCTCTCTCCTGCAGCATGAGCAAGAGAAAACAATCTCCAAGCTCTGAGATCTCTCCAACCGTGTCCCCCCACCAAGCCAACCACCTGCTGTACCCTCTTCACCAAGGCCATCCAGGGTGCAGCTAAGCACAAATACAAGGCCTCTGAGCTTAAGCAGCAGCTTGAGCTTATTGCCACTGCCCTCCTGGAAGGGGGCAAAATGAAACAGGGAAAGAATGATGAGGAATAAACTTGCTTGCTCCAGTTATATGATTTTTACTTTTAACTTTTTTAATTTTTACTTATTAGCTTTGATCATTTAGTTTTTAGTTTTAATTTTTAAGTTTTTTAATTTAATTAGATAGCAGTGATTGTTCTATGTATGCATGGTAAGTTTGAGATGAATATTTATAGTTGAAAGTAAGTGAAATATCTTAATTTTTGTTAATTTTCAAATAAAACATATGATATTCACAGTTGTGCTTATATGAACTATATCAAATAAAGTATTAATATTTCTTCATATTTTGCATAAATTTATTTGTTGTGTTTTTGTTATTTTTGGCTCATTGGAATTTTAATTTTTATGGTAATAAAAAATATTTGTATAATAAAGAGTGTAAATTACATAGTAAAATGAGAAATAATTGCTTATTTCTCCTTATTTTTATTAATGTAGAGTACTGTTTTTATTGCATTTTATGAGCTCTTTGGGGTCACTTTAGTATACCATAGCTGTAAGGCTTAATTTTTTATATTAAAAGTTTTCAGTACATCAAGATCTGTTAATTAAAAAAGTGTCAATTTCCAGTTGTCAATCAGGGCAAAAGCTGAATTCTCACTTTACTATAGTGTCAACTACCAGGGAGTTGAGTTTAAGGGAGTCAATCACCAGGGAGTCAAACTTACCACAGTTGCTGTTTATCTGGGGTTCCTGTTTTACTTCAGGATGAGCACTGATGTGGAGGATCTTGATGGGGTCCTCCTAGGGATCAACAGGGCCAGGCTCTCCCTGGATGGGAAGAAGGTCCCCCCTGGGTACGGCTTGGTGGACCATGTGATACAAGACGCCCTGGTCCTAGCAGGGATTTACAGGTTTGCAGCCCCATCAGAGAAGTTGCTCCTACATTCCCACCTGACTCTTCTCCCTTTACTAGCTGCCAAGAATATTTTAACCAGGGTGTATCCACTGTCCACAGTGTGGCAGTGGAGGTTGTGTGCCACCTCCATTGCAGGGTGGGTACATACCAAAGGACTCACTATAGGCGCACATAATAAAAATATGATTCCAATAAATTTTATTACAATTTGTATTATTTTTATTATAAAAAAAGTTTATAATTTTTATTGTAGCAAACCAGTTTTGCAAAAAATATTGCATAAATGGTTTTCATAAAAGCATAAAATTATATGTTAATAAAATAAATTCTAACATGTACATTTTATGTTTAATTTTTTTAAAACTATTTTTATATTTATTTGACAAAATTGATATAAATATATTCATGTAATCCAGTATCAAGCATTTGGGATAACCTCAGATGGCATAATAAAATAATATAAAATAAAATAAATAAATTATTAACATCCATTGATGGTCCTGCTGAATGTGATTGCGGGCTTGGAAACATCTAAATATAAAATGATAATTAATAAATCTTGAATATTAAATTAGATAATATAAAAAAAGTTGGACACGCTAAGCCTTTAATTGATTGGCTGTTTGGCTAGGCACACAGGGATGAACAAATCAGTGTGGCCATAGAATTTGGCCACAGTCTCAGCTGGTAGGGTATGGATCCTGGCATGCAGCAAATCAAACAGGTCCTTGATCCCAGTTGGGGTTCCTTACTTGACAACTTGCTTGAGCCACCCAAAGACTTCCTCAATGGGATTTAGGAAGGGTGAATAGGCAGGGAGGAAGAGAAGGCGCAAATTTGCCGTGGCCAATTGCTGGGGGCCCACTGTGATGCTAGTGTCAATCATTGGAAATTCCTCAAGAATATCAGCCACCTTATGGAGACCAACATTGTCCAGAACAATTATGTTGGTGAAGCCCAGGCTCTTGTGCCTCAGGTGCTACTGGACCAATTAGAGGAATGATAGGAAGGTACAGCTGTTGTGTGAGCCTAGTACATTTGATAGAGCTTGACCCCCTTTGGACCGAGGAGAGCCACCATTAAATAGGCTGTGGCGTGGACTGCAGAACGCCAAGCTACCCCGTCATTTGAGCCTTTTGGGACATAGCCATATGCATTGATGTATAAACAAGGCAAATACTGATTCATCAATATATTAGAATTTCACTGTCCCCTTGTTTTTGAGGGCAGTGTAGGCCTCAGCGTATTTTTTCTGGGTCTCAACATTGGTTGGGCTATTCCAATTGTATGGAGATACCCTGAGCTTTTTCCAGGAAAAGCACATCCCCTTCAGCAGATGGCAGTAAAAGGAAATTGAGGCCTCCCCCAAAAAGTGGACTAGACTATTGTCTGTATACTTTCCAGTTCAAGATGCTAGTCCTGGGTTATCCACTGGTGGATTGCCCATTTGTGCTCCTTGGTGAGCATGGTGGAAACGTGCAAGGATTTCTCTGCGACAAGGACTCAGCCAGTATTGATGAAGGTGTTGAATGTCTTTGAGGCGTACTTGGGATCCACCCCAACAAGAGCTGTGGCCGCCTTGTAATCCTCAGACTCCTGCATTAACTTGAGCAGGATGATGTGTTTGATATCAGGGATGTGCTTCTGAGCGGGATTAGTAGGCTCAGATGAACTGGGATCCTGATTAGTGACAGGCTTGCAAGGCATGGGCACCTTGTTGTAGAAGGCTGCAACCTTTTTGAGCACTAACTGTCCCTCATTGGTTTTATAGAACTTGGGCTCCTTGTCCTCCTCCTGATTGCCATCACTGACGTAGGGCTTATAGCTAGTATCAAGTACAGACTTCACCTTCTCCAGCATGGCTGATGGGACCAACTCTTGCCGGTACACAATGTTGAACATGTATGAAGTAAGTTCTACCTCCTTGTCTCTAACTTTCTTGATGAAAGTAACCTTGGTGGGCTTCCGGGTCAGCTTGGGGACCCAAGGGTTTATGCTCTGCACCCTAGCAGCTTGTGCTCCTTGAACCAGATGTGTCAGTGCAGTGTCACTATCAAACTCTCCTCTCCTGTCTCCTTACTGAGTAGGCATTTGTGTTGCACTAACTCTGTTCTTTGACCTGTGGAGGCAACTGCAACTGCGGCGCACAACGGGTGCAATGATAGTCTGTTGCTATGTTCCTTCCGTTTTAAAATTTAATAAAATATTAAATAAAACTCAATTAAGTTACTCCCTAATTTTAATTTTTGCTTTTATCTGAATATGGATATTCAATTAATATTTTTTCCCACCCAATATCCCAATTATAGATTTTTTATTTCTTAATTAGTTGTTTCTGGTTTTACAACTCCCATTTTAGAACACCCAACATACTTTCCACCCATTTCCCAGATTTTACGCCAAATTAAGCACCCAACACAATATTTTTAAAATTTATGTTTCATATCTCATGTCTTGTTTTAGATACCTTGGTATCATTCTTGATTACAATCCATTGCACACACTGAGTGAGTGATTTTTTTACATAGTGAGTTGCTATTGTGTTTCATTTTTGGATTGAGTTTTGACACACCGTGCTTGGGCGTATTTTGTCACCAATTCACATAGTAAACATATGTACAAAAGTTGATTCACACCATTTTGTTTTGAATCCATGTATTTCAGATTATATTTTTTGAATGGTTTTGTTTTGTGTGTGAGCACTTCTTTGCTGTGTTGACCCATTTTGCCCATTAACGCCAAAAATCTCTGTTAACAGAGTGTATATTTCAACCTGATAGTTGGATTTTGTTTAAATCTGAAATCATTTTGTTTGAATCTGAGGTATTTTTGATTGTTGCCATAGCTTTGAAAACTACTGTATCATTTCCCAATAGTAAATGGGCCCAAATTTGTGTTTGGATTCAATGCCAGGGATTTGCGGCTTGTAGGTCTCACAAACCCCAGGCCATTTATGACCAGAAAGGGGGTTTTCTCCCATGAAGGCAGTTGGTAACATTTCCCATGCTGTTGTTTGCTTTATCTCTATGAAGACTAGCTGATTGTCTGGGAATTCTGGGCCCTGACAGTTATTGGGGATCATACAGGGCTATATAATCCTTGATCTTTTTATCAGAAGAGTAGGAAGTGTCAGATATACACCAAGGTTTCCTAAGTTCAATTAGAGGAGAAAAAAGGGATAATGTGACAGTAATTTCAGGATAATAAGAAGCAGTCTCCAAGTTGTGAGTGTAAAC
Organism: Entomophthora muscae; assembly: GCA_014839935.2. Classification (NCBI taxonomy): domain Eukaryota; kingdom Fungi; phylum Entomophthoromycota; class Entomophthoromycetes; order Entomophthorales; family Entomophthoraceae; genus Entomophthora; species Entomophthora muscae. The sequence goes on along the minus strand of QTSX02007361.1, from coordinate 31,391 downwards.
ACCCAAACTCACATAGAGTTGATGATAAACTAACTTGGGGCTTCAAGTAACACTTGGTAAAATTTCCAAAAGAAACACTTGGATTTAACAGGAAGATTAAAGCCAATCAGAAAACCTCAAGATCAATAGCTTGGGACAGAACCAGAGAGTCTTCTGAGTAAACCTCATGACATTGAGAACTGGGAGGGGCTTCTTCTTCAAGCTAAAGAGAAAAATCAACATTGGGAGGTATAGCAGATACATGTGTGTGGCCAAAATAAATGGACTGAGAAAAGGTCCCCATTTTCCTGCAATGATGTGATTTAAAATCAAGCTGTAAGGAATGTACTAGAGCAAGCCCAGAACCATATTCATTAAGAATTCAGATTAAGAATTGAAATATAAGTGAGAGTTTTTATTGAGGATAAAGATTTTAGGCTTTAAGATTTTGAGGAATCAACTCCTAAGAGTTTAACAGTAAGAAAATTTTGTTATGTATCAAAATTATTAGCTCAGAAATTTCACCTGAATCTTTGACCCCTTAGCTGTTTCATGGTCTATTACACCCATGTATAATTAAACTAGTACAAAAAACACTTGAATGCTCAACTTCTGATAACCCTTATGATCAAAAAGGGTGTATCAAGTGACTTTAAAATTATGTTGTCTTTCCAAGGTCAACTTTTCTTGGATACTCAGATCTTGGGTTTTTTGGGGAGCTGCTGTGTTTCAGGAATGATAATTTCATTGTACCCAAAACCCAAGGTATGGGGCCAGGGTCAAACCCCATGCAAACCCCTTTGCAGCCCGCCAGTTCAAAAGACTGGGAACTAGGAAGCCCACAACCAACTAATACTTCACCTGTTAGTAAAGTCAATAATAACCCACCAGGATCCAAACTCTTGACTGCACCAGAGTTTTGCTAGCAAACTGCCAGTGCCTGATACTAGGAGTTTCTCCAAGGTACCTACACTTGACACCGGTGGTTTTCTTGGTGAAATAAGCAAGTCCATCAATGAGAGTTTCCCTGCCCTTGCCTGAAGTCCAGGAAGTGGCACTGGACCCAAATGTCTGCCCAACATCTGAGTTGCCAAACAGAAGGATTTGAAGTATTCTTATCCTGAAGCGGCCAGTGGAAACCCGCCAGTGCCAAAAGCCATCCTGCTATCTAAGACCCCCAATGCCAACCTGCCCAAGCTCAAGAAACCCAATCAGAAAATAAAGCCTGGCAGCACAGTATAAGTACCTTCCAGGCCAAGATCAATCCCAATTATCATTTTTAAATAAATATTATGGGATATTGGATTTCTCAAACATTACCTTATTTTATCTTAGCCATCTGTCAGTTAAGCTCTAAATCTTCTGATCCTCCTGCAAACCCACCAGCTACCTATTGTCTTCCAGGTGCTTCATTTGGTCCTGTCTATTTTACTCAATACCTTTTGAAGTCCAAGTACAAGGATTACACTTCAGACAAGATACTAGCACAAAATCCTTTGGCCCAAACAAAACAGTTAACCAGATACAACCAGAAGGGCCCTTGGCATATTACTGAGCCCCATCTGTTCAGAGATAAATACAACTTCCTCCCTGCCTATCAATTAGGCATAGAACTGCCCATCACCCCCAAACCAATGCCCGCATCTGCCACTGAGCTTCCCCTGGACCATAACAATGATATATTTGAAATAGTGTAAATTACTCTCACTGGGGTAATATACACTATTGTCCCCACTGCCAGCCTGTGATCCTGGATGGTAAAATCAATGTCCTACCTCATTAAGTTAGCACCAATCCTCTGGTGGGCTATGCTCACCCAGTTTGCAACCTGTCATTTTCCAGTTGCTAGCAAGCCGGCAGCTCAGGGTTGGTTTCCTGACACTGTGACCCATTTCTTTTAATTGTTTGATTCAAGTCTGTCAAATCTGTTAATTTATTAACTATTTCTTTTTATTTCTGTGTTTCTTGACTGGGAAAAATAATGTCTGCCATTAAAGGAACTGCCATGACATGTAAAGCCAATATTAGAAAATCTGATAGGACATCCAGGACTATCATGGCGGTAGTGATGATGGGAAATAATTTTCTTCTGTTCACTGAAATTGAAAAGAAAGCTGTCCTTTACAAAGCCAGCACCCTCCTTCTTGGTAATGATGATTAATGAGTCTGGGAAGAAGTCTGGGACTTTGAACTGTCCATTGACATTACAGATATTAGAGACTGTATGCAAGTCCCACTCTAATATGAGCTTCTTTTCTGAGACAGCTGATTCATGCTCATAAGAGTTTTTTTAGAACTTCCTTCATAATCTTATTTATCATTTAAATGTAACTGTTGTTCCTGTTTATCAGAAGGTGAATTGATGAATGGTGAGCTTGAGAGCTGCCAGCCTCAGGGAAAAGGTGAGGAGTCTTGACAGGCATTTTTATAATGCTTCTTCTTGGGGTAGCCTTGGTCTTTCTAGCCTTAGTGGGAGTAGACTTGTCCTTGGGGAATTGATGTTGTCCTGCTTGATAGACTTGGGAGATATCTAAGGTTGAATTAGTATCAAAAAAGCTCATATTTTTGGGGCACTTTTTAAAGTAAAAAAGAGTGATTCCAATACAAAAGTATAAAATATTTTTAAATTTCCTTGTAAAAAACTTAAAACTTAAAATATATAATATAAAAATGGGAATTTTTCAATCTAAAATTTTTATTAATAGCCAAATGTCAAGAATTCATGTCTTGAATAAAGGACCTTTATTATTTGTCATATTGGGTTTATTGATAGTTGGTTGTATAGCAAAAACTAGGCTACTAGTTAGATCTACGTATAGCTACAGTCTGGAAGATTTCTGTCAGGCCATAGGAGAAGTTCACTGTTCTGCAAGTAGACAGTGTTGCACTCTGCTTGAAAGCTTTCTGGCTACTAGGTGGCGTCTAGTAGTGATACAATGTTAGAGATATGTATTCTCTATCTACAAGGGGTGATTATTCTGCTCAATGTCAGGGATCCAGCCTGTGAGGGGGGGGGTCTTGAGACCTTACAGGTGGACAGCCCACAGGTCCTGCGGGAAGGGCCCACCACAAGATTGGAGCTAACTTTACAATATAAGATAACAATTTTACCAGAAGAGCCCAGGGGTTGCTAGAAGGCACCATTGAATCAATCAGGCTAGTGATGGTGATGTACATCACCCCAAATATCTGTGTGGAGGTGGATTCATTGGTTTCAACAAATTCCTGCGGGCAGTTGGGCTGCAGGGTGAGAGGTGGTGTAATTGGAACTTGATAGGCAGGCAGTTAGTTGTACTTATCGCAGAACAGCAGGGGAGGTATGGTGACCTGAGTTCTTTCTCTACCAATGGTTTTGGTTTCTCTAATTCTGGCTCCTGGGTTGTAGATTGGGATTTCCTCTAAGGTGAATTCCAAATATGCCAGGTTGGGTGGGTATTCTGTGAAATGTACTGGGCCAAAGGGAGCTCCTGGTGGACAATATAGCTTGGGTGGTTGGTCTTCAGTTTCTTGGGGTTGTTGGGTGTGAGGTACAGAACCGCAGGAGGTAGACTGCAAATGAAATAGAACTAAAATCAAATATGGAATAGCCTGGTTGAACTAAAGGTTCATGTAACTTTATTGCAATAATGGCAATGGGCAACTTCCTGGAGGCCCAGGGTATAAATATACCCATCTGCCATGGAGAAACTTTTATATTTTTCTTCAGGACTGATGATACCATCTACCAGGGTTTTGCAGCCCTTGGTGGCATCCATTGTGGGAGTTAAATCATTGGCTGGTTTGAACTGGGAATACTCCAATTTCCTTGTTGGGTTGTGGGGTTGGTTATTTCTGGATGGCCCACATTTATTGGGAAGTTTTTTTACTTCCCCTGCCACAGTGACCCAAGTTATTTCAGGATTCTTGGCTTGGCCTGCGCTCTCATTGGTTGGGTTAAAAGGAACCTTTGATGTGGGAGGCCTTGATGCAAGTAATTCTTGTCCATCCAAACTCAGGAGATTCCCCAAAGTCAAATCCCGCTCTGGTTCTTGTACAGAAAACTGCGGGCTGACGGCCTGCAGGGTTTTGGGGTTCAAATCCTGTAGTTGAGGGTTTTCCATAAGCATAGTTAGCAGGAGTCTTTCATTTGTGACACTCAATCTCTAATTAGAAGAGCACCTTTTATAGGTTTGATAAGCCCTCCTGTCAGAATTATTATCTGGCGTTTCTAACTCTTATTAACCAGTCTTCTATTCCCCAGACTAACAAACTCAGCCCCCAGAGCTAGGCAGCCATGCTGTGCTGGCATGAGACTACAATTAATTACTGGATCTCATCTATGTATAACAGGGTCCCAGCGGCATCTCATCTACTGTTCCTGCAGATTTGATTATTGGTTACCCTGTAGATGGGCAATCTGCATCTTGCATTGCCAGTTAAATGATCTTCCATATCAGTTGCATTTTCAAAGTTGAGCCTAGACACTCAAATTTTTGGCAGAGGTGCGTCCCTCAAGAATATTCTGGCATATCATTGAACCATCAGGCTAATTGGCTAATGTGTGAACCAATAGATAGTCTAGAAAAGGATAATGATCAAACTTTAGAGTAACTATCAATATTCTGATTACCCAAAACTATAAAGGACATCATACTGATACTTCATTAAGATTGACAGCTGAGTGGTGTTTGGTTGTCAGGAGCCAATGATTCAGAAGAATGATGGTCAAGTCTACCACATTATTCTGAAATCCTGACACCAAAGTATGCAGAACTTTAGGTCCTTTGGCCACAGATGCATTTCAGCATGCTGTATTTAAGACAACATTTTTGAGACACCGCTGGCCAAAAGCATAGGGATTTTACAAAAAGATTATTTCAACTTAATATGTTCTTAGTGAAGCCATCATAACCAGGCCAAGGTGTAAATCTTAAATAGCTCAAAAACTAACCCATAAACTAAGGCTAAAAGGTACCCAGCTGGTTAGAGGAGGGCTTTCTGCATATGCACACCAGTTTCCAGAGAATCTCTGTCATTTTTTATTATTGATGGAACCCTTTTTGCACTGTGGGATTGAAAAGTGGAAAAAGTCTATTTTCCCTGGTGTATTCCAGATGCTGTCCTATGACACCATATGTCATGGTACCAATTACTGGGTGGGGCACTGTTTGGCACAGATGGAGGGACCGCTGGACCAGAGGGTAGTGCCCACCATAGGATGGGTGCCAACTTGATAACATAGGATAAGGGTCAACTAATCAAGGATTCAGGGCTGAAATTTGGCGCCATGAAGTCCACCAAATCTATAAGAGTAACATAGAGTAGTCTAAACATCTGGATGGAAGCAGTGTCGGCAGCAGTAGCAACTTCTTGCAGGTGGCTGGGCTGTAGAATTGGAGGTGGGGTCATTGGTACCAGGTAGGCAGGCAGATAATTGTACTTATTCCTGGATAGTCTGAGCTGCACTGTGTACCACTTTTCTTCACAGCCAATTGTTTCTGTAACTCTAGTTCTTGCCAAGGAGCCATATAGAGGTATTTTTTCCAGGGTGAACTCAGAATAGGCTGGGTTTGGAGAGCACTCAGTGAAATTTACGGGCTCAAAGGATGACCTAGCTGGACAGAATAGCACAGGCAAGGGGGCCGTGGTTTTATTGGTAGAGTTGGCAGGACCTTTGAGTCTGAGGGGCTTGAGTGAAGGTGATAGAACAATAAAAATAAATAAGGTGTAATTTTCTTGGACTGAAGGCCCATTAAACTCTATTATCAGAATAGCAATACCGCCATTATCAACATAGCTGGGGGTTTTATACGATCAGTTTTTGCACCTCCAAAATTTGCGGGCTTTATGTAAATTCACTGCCCCCTTTGGCTCTGGACCGCACTATCTTCCCCCGCTGCACCAAAAAAAGCCTTAAAATCCCAGCCAAGCCGCTCAATTCTTTGGAAGATTTAGCACATAATGTGGATAAAAGATTTTTAGTGGCCTACTCTGTAGACCAGTTGGCCTTTGTTGCTCCCCCCTGGGAAGAAACACTGGTTGATTTGGATTACTTATTAGCTTGGTATTGCCTACTTTTGAAAACCATCAGAGACAATCAATCAAGTGAGGCCACGTTGGCGTCCATGAAGTTAAATAATTCACAAATGACTGTGACCACCTCTGGCCAATCAAATGAATCCACGGAAATTAGTTTAAAACTTTCCAGTCCCCCTGAATTGGATCAACAAAAATTCTCCACTGGCCAATCAAAGTCTAGCTAGTCTGTCATGTGATTCAATTGCAACTACTCCCCCCCTTTTGACTTAGCAATGAGACTCCCAGTCCCCTGCTTGTTGATTCTCTAATATGATTAAATTTAGAGTTTGCTGCATTCTTTTATTAATTTTGAGACAGTTCAACTCCTTCTTTGAGTTTGCCTTTGAATTTTAAAAGTGTTAGTCACTTCCTACTTATATCTTACCTTAAAGCAGCTCTGTTTAAGCCCGCTGGCCTTCCTGATTTTAGAAACTAAAGCTCCAGGTATAGTGTTTGTCTTAATTGCTTTTGCTTTTGAAACACAGTTCAAACCTGTTTTTCAATTAGTAATTTGTATAAAAACCTACTTAAATTTACTTTTCACATTGTTTTTTGCTTGCTTTCAAACCTGAGTTTGATAAAACTGTAGATAAAGGCTCTCAAGACTATCCCCAAGGCCTCCAAAGTCCCTTGGCCAGCTGTTTACATTATTGCTTGAAACTACCCTGGTTTCTACACATTCTACCCACAACAACCCTGAAAATTGAATCTTTGGACTCTAAATCTCCTGGAGTTTCTGAAAATGTTGCTCCTAGTTCTTAAATTTGTGGTTTTTTCTCTGGCTCCACTTTTGCTGCTTTTGTGGTCAACCTCCCCTGACCTTTGGTTATGCCTCTCATCCTCTGTGCACCACATGGGCAACAATCCCTCCAGTCTCTTGCACCTGCCTACCTCCTTTCTCATCTCAGGAGAGGCACTGGTCAAGAGTTTGACCTGTGATGACCTGGATTTTTCTCCAGCTGACACCGCTTTGCTTGCTCCTGTTGTGGAGGAGGCGCCACTTTCTCCTCCCTTTCCACTGGAGAGTGGCAAGTCTACCCCCCTCCAGGCACCAGAGCTCCCAACTCCTGTTCCTTCTCGGGCACCGTGGTTGCTCACTGGCCTTGTGTTGACGGGACTGAATGTCTACTTTCCCCAACTGTTATTGGTGTCTTCCCTTTGGTCCCCTCTTAGAGAGGTTATCCCAGTACTTCACTGGGCGGCATCTTGGTGGTTTGTCTCACTGGGATGGGAGCCAAACTTAGTTAGTTTAGCCCCCCTCTCTCACACTTTAGGTCAGTGGACATCCTTCCATCAGGGAATCAGCATCTGGGGGGCTTCAAGGGTGGTTAATACTGGATTGGCTGGTGTTGGTCAACAGATGTGGTGCCCTCTATCTCTCTGCTCCTATCCTTGGCATCACGCAGCTTGTCCAAATGTGTTGCACATCAGATGCTGAGGGCTGGTGCTGGCTGATGTGTATTAGGGGATCCACCCTTGGATTTTGCCTTGACCTCCTTTAGGCAGGCAGCTTCTTCTGCGTAGGCCTGGGCCCTTGGGGACACTCCATTTTCTGGGCACTATTCTTTATCCAGGGGACCTCTTTGGCTTGTTGGACAGGTTGTTGGATAACTTTAGATTTGAGCCCAAAAGAATATGGGCCCCTGGGCTGGCAGGCTGCATATTCCAAGGACCAGGGTTTTATCTTACTTATGACTCCTGTTCAATTTCAGAAGCAAACCATCATTCATGGCACTTGAGAAGAGAGTTTTGAACTCTGTGGAGTACAGATCTACCTTGGTAGACAATGTGGCCTTTGAAGATAGAGCTCTTCAAAAATAGGGGATATAGCCTTTAAGAATTTACCCTGTGCTCATTTGGTAACTTTTTAAGTGGATTTGAAGGGAGATGAAAGGCTTTAGAAAGGAGGGATGATAGATAATCTAACTATGCTATTGATATCTTAATTGCGCTATTTAATATCTACAAAAGGAGAAAATGTTGCAATAAAACTGATTATAGTTCAGTATTTAGATTGGGGAAGACAACAGTAAAATATAAAGGACAAGAATAGGAATAAGATCATATTTATTGGATAATAACATAATTGATACACTATATTGGGGAGCCACAAGTCCACCAGGGGGTGGCACAGTGGCGGGTTCAATATAAAGTTTTGGGCTGGGAATATCTTAGGCAAGGTATCAGGGTGTTGAACTGGCATCATTCCTATTCATAGATGATGCCTGTAATTTGACATTGGCCACAGAGTCCTCTTGTTGTGATCTGAGGCGCAGCACAGATTCACAACAGGAAATCCTAACCTTAGCATTGGATTTATACTAAGTCTTGGTTAGAATGGCAGGGAAGGCTGTGTGATTATCTTGTGGCACTTATAGAATAATATCTGCTAGAAGTGTCTAGAGAGGCGCCAAAGTACGTGAAAACACAAAGACAAAAATGTGAAATGAACTTAAGTTTATTGGGTGAAAAGATTGGGAATATATACTGTGTAGCTTTACCACAAAACATTACATGGACAGTAGGATCACTTGCCACAAGCATGAGTGGGGCAAGTGAGTAGCGCAGAATCAGGAAACTGAACAATTAAATTTCCCAATTTAGAGCCAGACTCATTTCAAAAGGCAAAAGCAAAAGAGAGAGATTTGTCCTCAAAATAACCCATTGAAGGTGAAATCAAAGCACAGTGAATGGTGGCATTCACAACATTGCCCCCCTCTAGATTGGCCTTAGTGGGATGGTACTTACAGAGGAACTTGGCATGCACTCAGGCAAACAGGCAACTACTAGAGAGTATTTTCATAGTGTACTCTGACCCTTGCTTGAAGGTCACTTCTAAGGGCCCAATCCAAAACAAGTCTAGCTTATGAGTGTGTCCTCCTACTCTATGCTGATAGTAAAGAACATGGTCCCTAATGTTGAACTCAGGCAAGGGGGACTGTCCAGCATTATCAGGAGAGAGCTCAAGCATATTGGTCTTATATGCAGACGTATAGGCAGTGGCCTGAATAGCAATGATACAATTGACTAGATCTTTGATATGGCTGTCCGGGTTCATGACCTTATCAGAGGAGATTAGGGGGCCCCAAGAGCATCAGAGTGGTGGCTTCACAACCATACAGCATAGCAAAAGGGGAATACCCAGTGACACAATATTTTCTAAGGCAATAGGCAAAGAGAGAAGCAGGTAAGTATAGATCCCAGTTGGCAGCGTCAGAGTAAGTGAGTTTCCTCATGATAGAAATCAGAGTGGAATTTTCACGCTCAACTGCCCCATTGGTAGAAGGATTATAGGGGGCAGAAAAAGACTGGTGAGACCCCAAAGCCTTGAAAACCAAGGTCACTAACTTAGCATTGAAGTTAGTCACATTATCAGATAGCAACACTTGAGGACAACCATGGCAAAAGAATACATCCTGTAGCAGAAAGGTGGTGGTTGTCTTGGCAGTAATGTCCTTAGTAGGGCGATCTTCTACCCATTTTCTAAAATGATCAACAGCAATTAGGATAAAGTGGAAACCAGAGCAAGAGCGGGGGAGAGGCCCCACAGCGTCAATGCTGACAATATGAAATGTGTGTTGAGGGGGGACTAGCTTGAACTTGTGAGAGGCAGCTTGAGGTCATTGAAGCTGACAATCATGGCAACTAGCAATGACATATGTAATCAGCAGGCAAAGTTTTTCCCATAAATAGTTTTTCTGGAGCCATTCATAGGTCTTGACAATGCCTCCATATCCCGTCTCCTTATGAGCTTGAAGCACCAATAAAAGGCAAAGACTAGGCTGTACATAAGGCGGGTAGTAGTCTTTTACCTTCTTGAAAAGCTGATTGTCACAAATGAGCGTGTCTTCAGATAGCTTGGATAGGGAAATTTGAACTTCCTCTGTCCTGCTCTCCCAAGAGGAAGGATATCCAATTAGTTCATATAGTTGATCAGCCTCAGCAGGGTGTAGCGCAAGTATGAGCATTCTGGACAATCTGTCAGTGTTTTGATGTTGAATCCCAGGACAGTGCAGTACAGTGAAGTCATAACCCTGCAGGCAGAGAGCTCATCTAGCTAGTTGCCCTTCTGGTTCTTTAAGTTATTGTAACCATTTAAGCAAAGCATGGTCAGTGACTACAGTGAAATGGGTGCTGTACACATAATGGCGGAAATGCTTGACAGCATGCAGCACAGCAAGACACTCTTTCTCCGTTACACTGTAGTTCTTCTTATGCTTGTTCAGGTCACAAGTTGTATAAGCTACAAGGTGATCCACACCTTCATCATCCAATTGAGCCAAGATGGCTCCAATGTCCAGGTTGCTAGCATCAGTATATAAGATAAATTCTATATCATAGTCAGGATATACTATGATGGGAGCCTCTTTGAGTTTTTGCTTGAGAGTCCCAAAGGCTTGTTGTTGGCTGGCAATTCATTTGAAAGGGACATTACACAACAGCTGGACCAAGGGCTTGCTAGTGTCATCAAAGTTGGGGATGAATTTTCTGTAGTATCCCATCATGCCCAGAAAGACTTGAACTTCTTGTAGATTGGTGGGCAGGAGCATTTTGTCAATGACCTCAACTTTCTTGGTCATGGGATGAATCCCCGTCTGGGTCACCTCATGACCCAAGAATTCAAGGTGTTCCTTGAAGAAAGCACACTTTGATTTTTTTTAACTTAAGGCCAGCCTCTTGAATCTTTATGAACACTTCCTTAAAGTGAGCCAGGTGATCTGTAAAGGTAGTGATGAAGACCATGATGTTTTCTAAGTACACTACAACACAGGAGAGCTTCAAATCACAGAGGATGGAGTCCATGGCTTGTTGGAAAGTAGCCGGGGCATTTCAGAGCCCTTGTGGAATGTGTGTGGGCTCAAACAGTTCCTCTGAAGTGATGACTACGGCCTTTTGCCTATCCTCAGGAGAGAGATTGACTTGCCAGTATCCAGAGGCTAGGTCCATAGCAGAGAAGAACTTGGAGCCCCCAAGGCGGTGGAGAGCATCATTAATGTGTGGTAAGAGATAGGAATCCTTTTTGGCTAAAGATTTTAATTGTCAGTAGTCCATCACAATACAATGACCTCCATCCTTCTTTTTTAGTATGAGCAAGGGGAAGGCCCAAGGACTTTGGGAAGGAGCTAGTAATACAGTGTCTATAAGTTGTTTGAGCTCTTTAGACACCTGAGTGTCCTCTACATAACTGTGGCAATATGGTTTAGTGTGGAAGAGGGGAGCGTCACCAGTGTCAATATGATGAATGACGCCTTTAGATAGACCATAATCAGTGCTATCTTTAACAAAGATATCTGAAAATTGGTCTAGCAAATCAATCACTGCCTTCTGTTGTACTGGGGATAGCTGTGGGAAATCTTGTGCAGTGAACAAAGATAAGACTTGGGGCTCATCTTCAGGTAAATTAAAATCCTGGAATGTACCAAAGGGATGTAATGATAGGACTTCAGGAGCATTCAACAACTTTCCATAGCCAACAATCTGCTATAAAGTCACTTCCCCCTTTAGCCCTGTATAGGACAATCTTCCCGCGCTGCACAAAAAAATCTGCTCAGAAGCCAACCAAGCCCCTCAATTCCCTTGAAGATTTAGCCCACACAATCAATGACAGATTTATGTTATCATACCCTTCTCAGGTGGTAAATAATGGCGCTTTGGATTCTGTCCCCACTTGGGAGGAATCCCTAATTAATTTGGACTATCTTCTGGCTTGGGCTCAACCACATTTAAAATCAATTAAGTCCAAACAACCAGGTCGCGCTACTGCTAAACCATCAAATTCCAATCCAACTGGATTGAATGCTGATTTAAATCACTCCATTAATACCAGCCAATCAGAGTTAAAGCTGGAAATTATTGTAAAACCCTCCAACTCAATGGATAAGCCCTTACAAAATTTCTCTTCTGCTCAATCAGACCCATTTCCTGGGTCAGGTGACCTTTCAAATTTGAAGACTGTCCCTTAAAGCAAGACAGGGAACTTTTGGTCCCCTGCTTGCTCATTCTTACAATTAAAGTTTGAACCTTCCTTTTCACTTAGGAATTTGGTTATATTGGGTTCCTTACTTGGCCCCTTTTTGATCATCTAAAGTGTTAGTATTGGTTTTCTTTATCCTTACCTATTTCCCTTTCCTTTAGGCTTTCTTGCCTCTCTTTGAAGTCTTTAAAGACATTGTTAATGTCAAAGTTGAAGCTTATTGCTTTTGCTTTGAAGGAAACGCTTCAATTTTTAAAAATAGTAGTGAAATTAGTATAATTACCTATTTTAAGTTTGATTTCATTCTTGGTTTGCTTTTGCTTATGATTGGACTTTGGATACATCTTTTAAAGCTTTCATATACGCTTTTGTACCAATTTGGTCCACAGCTGTTGCTCTTTGTTCTCCTGCTGAGTTTAAGAGACCTTCTGATCACCATTGAGCCCTCTGCTCTGAGTTCTAGACCCAAAACACCAAGAAATATCTGCTTTTTGTTGATCTCCACTCTCAGACCCAAAAAATTCTGGTTCCTCTAGTCAAATTTGCAATTTTTACCTTGGCGCCAGCTCTGATAATGATTTGGTCTACCTCTCCAGATTTTTTGGGTTGTATTTATGATTATTTCCTCTGTGTTGGCACCAACCCTGTTCAGTTCTTAAATATGTTCAAAGATATCCCCACACGCGCTCAGGGCATATACACCACTAGTGAGAATGTGGTGAGGAGCATGACCTGCAATGACCTAGAGTTCCCTACCGCCAAGACAGCCTCCGCTACTCCCCCCAGTCTGGGCCACCCTACACTCCTTCCCTCTGAGGACCCGCCTGTCCTGGTCTCAGAGGAAGGCTTGGGCACCCCAGAGCTCACTCCCAAACGTGCATCCTGGTTGCTTAGCAGAATGGTTTTGATGGGTTTGGACTCCTACTTTCCCCGGATGTCTGCCATGTCCTCCCTATGGACACCTCTTTGAGCAGCCATGCCAGTCCTATACTGGATGGCGTCCTGGTGGATCCTCCCTCCAGGATGGGAGCCAAACTTAGTTAGTTTAGCCCCCCTCTCTCACACCTTCCCTCCAGACACATGTATGGGGAGGGCGGTTAACTTGGCAACCAGCAATTGAACAGGATCCTTATGAGAGACATCCAAGATTCCCGGGCATAAGTAGGGCTTGTTGCGTCCTGGTGAGGGAGGAGAGTATAACTCTAGAAATGTATGCTCAGGCAGCTTGTATGATATTTGGGAGTCCAGGATAGCTTGAGATCCAGGAGGGATTGTCACTGCAGAAGTGGCCAGGAGAGGGATTCCCTCAGACGCAGGGCAAGCCAGGGGAGGACACTTCATTTTGGATGAGTGGGTACAGTATTTTAGGGTGAAAACACCAGTGGGGTATTCTAAGGCACATGTCTTGAGGCGCTTCCCAGGAACTTTAACAGGCTCTTCAAAGATCAAGGGAACTTTGTACCCTAGGATAGAGAGGTAGCCATTTTTCAGGTTGATAATCACATTGTATTCCCTAAGAAATTTAGTACCAACTAGGAGGTTGTAACCCTCATTCTCCAAGATAATGGCAGGCGCAGCCAAAAGTAGCTTGCCAAACTGCATGGGAAGAGCAGAATAGGCCCCTATAGCGCAAGTCATGGATAGCACAGCTGTACCATACAACTGGTGATAGTTGAGGTTGGGGGAAAGCTTGAGCTTTTTGACAAGCTTTGATGAGACAACATTAACAGGAGATCCAGTGTCCAAGACAGCCTTGATTTTCACCTTTGAATGGATATTTCCACACACATGGTAGTACAACCAAAAGGGGAGAGGACTGCAAGAATGTCTTGGGCTTCTGCCAGTTCTTTTTCCCACTTTTCAATCATGCATCTGAGGCATGGAAACTCCTTATAAACCATCTGGAGAGGAAGCAAGACCAAGACATTCTTAAATACAGCATCGGCAGCTTTCTCGGATGACTCTACAAGCACAGGGGATCTCTTAGCCTGAGTAAGGTATGGGCAAGAGACAGCCTCCTTGGCTTCAGGCAGAGGCTTGGCAGCTGTTGTAGTTTTACCATAACATGGTTTATAATGGACTTCAATAGTTTTGGGGAAACAAGGACTGAATACCCATAGGTGTTGGGATTGTCCATATCTGAATTGTCTATGTCAGAGTCATCAGAGATGTTGTGGAATAACAGCAGGATGGGAGGAGCCTCAGTGTTGGCAGACTCAGGGTCAGCAATGGAGGGGGGAATTGAAGGAGACTGGGATGAATTGTCAACCGAGAGTGTCTCTGCCTCTAGGCTGACTGTTCTTTTCCTGCCTGCTCCTTTGGATCAGCCCCTTCAACCTGAGGGTTAGTGCAGACTCAATAATGATGACCTATCTGCCCACAGTTATGGCACCCTTGGCGTTGAGGAGGGTTCTGTGAGTTCATAGTGAGGATATGGGGGCCATTGTCAGGGCCCAGAGTGCCCTAGACAGTCAGCTGGCCTCTTTAGAGGTGATTAAACATGCAGCTTAGAAGCCCCCACAAAGCACTTTCCAGGGCAAAATTTCCCCTCTTTCAACTAACAAATGGCCCAGGATTTGGGAGGCACACAATCTTCAAATCCCTGGCATCAAGCCTGTTAACAAATCTGGGCCATCTACCTATTGGGAAATGGCACATTGGGAACGTGACCATTCAATTGCGCAATTGGGCAATCAATTCATTGCGGGAGCTAAAAATAACTGTAGCAACTTTCCATGCTGCAAAATTCAAAGGGTTCATGTTATAGCAGCCAATGAGAGCTCACCCTCTTGTCCAAATACGCAAATTACAGGTAAAATTGCAAATCCACCTCCAAATGATGCCATCAGTTCTCTGGTGGCACAAAAGGCCATAGAATCATCAGTAAGTATAAGTAGTGAGGGGGAGAAGCCCTCCTCACTGTTGACATCTTAATAAAGCAATTTTATGCCTAGAAATTATTATCTTATTGCAGGAATTGTCTATTTTTGCTCAAATTTAATTATTCTCTTTGCATCTATTTGTGAATCCACTACTCAATACAAGCTTGCATACTCATATCCTCCTGGCCATACTCCTGTTGTCCTTGCCAAACCGCTCCACGCCCTTGACCTGGAGTACTTACATCCCCATCACCTGGATCTACCACCAGTAACGAAGGATATACCAACTGCTCCTCCTCTCCCTGATGCGCCTTCTGCCCAAGACTTCAGCAAACTGGGGTTTTTCTACATAACAGTATTGGGGCTGGCCAACCAAGCTGTGCCCCATACTGGGAGTTGGTGCCCCCTAGCCACTGCTCTGAACTACTTGGTCTGCATAGCGCCTATTGTGTACATGGCCTTTCAGGCCCAGCCTGCCTCCCCTGTGGGAGTCCAGCCAGACTCTAGTATGGGCCATGACAGTATGTCAACCATATCTAAACTAGTAACCCTGGGCCCCTATTCTTCTTTGATTATAGGGGTATCTTGTATGCTTTTATTTATGACCTCAGCTTACTACCTAAGACAGTATTTGACCAAGAAACAAGAAACAAACAAATGCCAAGAAGAAATTGTTGCCAAGCCATCCCAAGTCCAGACTGTGACCATCTCCACCTCTAATCAGAATACTGCTGCCCTCACAACCTTTCCTGACCTGCCAAAATTGGACTTGGTTGGTTTCAGAAAAGGAATGATCATGATAAACGCCTTGTTCTGCGCCCACCCCAAGAGCTTCAGAGACAACGCCCAGAAGGTTATGATGGTGGCCGCCCAACTGAAGGACAATGCCAGAGAAACCTTCTTGACTTGCCTTGAGGAAGACCCGGACCTCATACTTTTCTACGACTAATTCCTGGAGATAATGAACTCTGCAACTACCCCTGCTGGGGCCAAGACCCAAGCCTACATGGGACTCATCTGCCTGACCCAGGGAAGAGACAACCTGGAGACCTATATACAACAATTCCTCCGCCTGGCAGATGCAGCCAAGATTCCTGACAACATATCAGGCTTGCATTTCAGAAACAGTCTGAACCCACACCATGCCAGCCTAATGAGACACCACCAATGTGACCTTCCCAAAGACAAGCTCCTGGCTATTGCCAGAGGCATGGACTTCAGCCAACCACAAGGGTACCACGCCGGCCAACCCTGTAACAACCAAACCCCTGGTACAACTAGGCCCCATTCAAACATGACCCCTGAGGAGTACCAACGTCATGTCAGAAGTAGACTATGCTTTTATTGCCACCAGAGTGGCCATTTATCCAAGGACTGCACTAGCTGCTCTAATGGAACCCAAGGAGCAACTATCTCAGCAATAAATAACGCCTCACAATCTTATCCTATCATTGATACTACCTTATGTTATAATGACCATGAGGTGAACACTGTAGCTCTCCTAGACAGTGGGGCAACCCTCAACCACATGGAACGTAGCCTAGCTGAGAAACTTGGTGTACCAATCCAGGGAAATTCCCAACTGGTAACCTTGGGTAACAAGACAACCAACCTGTCCCACAAATGTGAAGAGTTTATCTCCCTGAAGTTAAACGAGAGATTACTGCCCACCAGATTCCACGTCATGGAGAAGCTTCCCAAACCTGTAGTGATAGGTTTTGAATGGTGGGTTGACCACCAGCTGAACTTGGACTATAAGAACCATCAAGTGACTGTCACTCATGAGAGCCAAACCTTAGAGGTCCCCTTCCTGAACCCTCAGCAAACTCCTGAGCTAAACAACATCACCATGGAATCCTGCAAAGCCAAGATCCCAAAATGTTTGAAGCCTTGGGAGTCTGTCTTCTCCAAAGAAGAAGCCACTGCCTTGCCAAAACATAGCCAGTTTGACCACGCCATTGACCTCCTCCCTGGAACCCAACCTAAGCATAGACCAGTCTATAGTTGTAACATGAAGGAACAAGCTGCCTTAAGAGAGTACTTGGATAAGATGTTGAAGAAGGGATATATACGTGTCTCCAAATCTCCCTGTTTGTCCCCTCTATTGTTTGTTAAAAAGAAGGGTGGCAACTTACGCCCTTGTGTCAATTACCAGGACCTAAACAGCATCACAGTGAAGAACAGATACCCTGTACCCAATGCCAAAGACCTCTCAGACCAGCTTTTGGGGGCCAACGTTTTCTCAAAGGTTGATTTGAGGGACACCTTCAACCAGATCTGGATCAGGCCTGGCAACAAATGGAAAACTGCCTTCAAGACTAGGCAAGGTCTTTTTGAATACTTGGTTATGCTGTTTGGGCTGTGCAACGCGCCCAGTACCTTCCAAACTATGATGGATGTGGTCTTGGGGGGGACTCAAGGACCAGTGTTGTGTAGCCTACTTAGATGACATCCTCATTTACCGTCTCACACCTGAGGAACATGTTGAACACCTTCAAGCTGTCCTACAACTCTTCAAGGAACACAGAATCTTTGTTAAGCTCCAGAAATGTGAGTTTTTCCAAGAAGAAGTAGAGTTCCTGGGGTACAATGTACTGAAAGGAGGTTTCACAATGACACCTGATAAAATAGAGGCCGTGACATCATGGCCTGCACCTAAGAACCGCAAGGAGGTCAGAAGTTTCCTGGGCCTGGCAAACTTCTGCTGGGAACTTGTCCAAAAATTTTCTTCAGTCTGCTTGCCCTTGACCCGCCTCACCTCTGAGAAACACCCTTTTGTGTGGGATGATACCGTCAAGTCAGCCTTTGAGTTGCTGAAGAACGCCTTTGTTTCTGCCCCCATCTTGGCAATGCCAGTTTACGATAAGCCCTTCATAGTGGAAACAGATGCCTCTGACTTTGCATTGGGGGGGGTGTTGCTTCAGGAGGGGCATGATAGTAAGCTGCACCCTATAGCTTACTACTCAAGGAAGTTCACTCTGCCTGAGTTGAGCTACCCCATCTACGATAAAGAGATGCTTGCTATCATCCAGTCCTTGAAACATTAGAGAAGATACTTGTGTGATGCCAACCACCCTATGAGAATCATGACCAATCACAAGAACCTGACATACTTCTTCAAACCATGACAACTAAATCAGCAACAAGCTAGATGGGCCTTATTCCTAGCAGATTACAACTTATCAATCAGTTACAAAACCAGCAAGATCAACATTGTACCAGACGCCTTAAGCCAAAGAGTAGACCTTTTTCTTAGTTCCAAAGAGATCAAAGAATTCAACACTAAATCCTTGCTGTCCCAAAACATGATTGAGCCAATGCTCCTATTCCTGGGGCTAGCCAGTAGAAGAGAAGAAATCCAACTAGCTCAGACCATAAACCAGTACTGCATCTCCATCATGGAAGACCTAAAGAGAGATATCAACAGTCAATACTACTGAAATGGTTACTCCCTACATGGAAACACCCTGCAGCTACATGGACGCACCTATGTACCAGAAGGCCCAATGCGCTTAGAGATACTGAAGGAATACCACAACTCCCCCATGTCAGGACACCCTGGAGGTACAAAGACTCTCAAAGGGATTCAGAGAACCTACATGTGGCCCAGGATGAAGCCAGAGATTGAAGGATATCTCAGTGGTTGCAAGACATGCAGATGTACCAAACCTAAGCAAGGAAAGCCAGAAGGATTACTACAACCCCTTCAGATTGCAGAAGGCCCTTGGAAGTCAGTTTCCATGGACTACATTGTGGAGCTACCAAATTCAAAAGGATTCAATGCCATCCTTGTAATTGTTGATTGCTTCACCAAGATGGCTCACTTCATTCCAACAACAACCAAAGTAACCGCTAAGGAAACCGCCACTCTATTCTGTAACCAAGTATTCATGAACCATGGACTTCCACAAGAAGTGGTCTCAGACAGAGGCCCACAATTCACCTCTAAGTTTTGGGCCCAAATTCTAAAGGACTTGGGAATAAAAAGATTGTTATCTACTGCATACCACCCCCAGAGCAATGGACAGACCAAGAGAGTGAACCAGGTCCTTGAACAGTACTTATGATGCTATGTTAACTCAGAACAGAATAATTGGTTAACCCACTTACCAATGGCTCAGTTTGCATACAACAACCAAGACCACAGCTCCACTGGTATGTCCCCCTTTAAAGTCAACTACAGATTCAACCCCACATGAGACCCCCCCCCCACAGAGGAAGCCAACAATCCTGAAGGACAAGACTGGGTTAGCAACATCCACACATGCCAAGAAGAATGCGCCAAGAACCTGAGAAGAGCAGTACAAGTATACAAAGAATTTGCCAACAAGAAACAAAGCCCTGGTCCCCCAATTGAAGTAGGAGACTTTGTGTATCTCAGCGCTAATAACATCAAGACCACTGCCCCTTGCGCTAGCTTGAGCCCCCATCAAACAGGTCCTTACAAAGTCTTACAACGCATTGGCACCGTAGCATACCGACTAGAACTCCCCTCTAGATGGAAGATTCACAACGTATTCCACTGCTCCCTGTTATCAAAAAAGAAAGGACCCTCTCTCCTGCACCAGATAGTGAGAACAGCTCCCCCACCCATCAAAATAGGAAGCTTCACGGAACACAAGGTCAAAGCCATCCTGGGACACAAATTCTGAACCAAAAACCTCACTTCCTGGTCAAATGGAAAGGATACCCCACAAAGAGAATACTTGGGAACCTGAGTTTAACCTGGAGAATACCGCCATCCTACTAAAGGAATATAAGTCTTGGAGTAAAGAGCCGTGCTCTGCAAGCTTAATTATGGTAGAAGATGATGTCAGGGCCCAGAGTGTCCTGGACAATCAGCTGGCCTTTTTAGAGGTGATTAAACATGCAGCTTGGAAGCCCCCACAAAGCACTTTCCAGGGAAAAATTCCCCCTCTTTCAACTAACAAATGGCCCAGGATTCAAGAGGCACACAATCCTTGAATCCCTGGCATTGAGCCTGTTAACAAATCTGGGCCATCTACCTATCGGAAAATGACACATTGGGAACGTGACTGTTCAATTGCGTGATTGGGTGATCAATTCATTGCGGGAGCTAAAAATAACTGTAGCAACTTGCCATGCTGCAAAATTCAAAGGGTTCATGTTATAGCAGCCAATGAGAGCTCACCCTTTTATCCAAACACGCAAATTACAGGTAAAATTGCAAATCCACCTCCAAATGATGCCATCAGTTCTCTGGTGGCACAAAAGGCCATAGAATCATCAGTAAGTATAAGTAGTGAGGGGGAGAAGCCCTCCTCACTGTTGACATCTTAATAAAGCAAGTTTATGCCTAGAAATTATTATCTTATTGCAGGAATTGTTTATTTTTGCTCAAATTTAATTATTCTCTTTGCATCTATTTGTGAATCCACTACTCAATACAAGCTTGCATACTCATATCCTCCTGGCCATACTCCTGTTGTCCTTGCCAAACCGCTCCACGCCCTTGACCTGGAGTACTTCCATCCCCATCACCTGGATCTACCACCAGTAATGAAGGATATACCAACTGCTCCTCCTCTCCCTGATGCGCCTCCCACCCAAGACTTCAGCAAACTGGGGTTTTTCTACATAACAGTATTGGGGCTGGCCAACCAAGTTGTGCCCCATACTGGGAGTTGGTGCCCCCTAGCCACTGCTCTGAACTACCTGGTCTGCATAGCGCCTATTGTGTACATGGCCCTTCAGGCCCGGCCTGCCTCCCCCGTGGGAGTCCAGCTGACTCTAGTATGGGCCATGACAGCCATGTGAAGACAAACCAGAATTAGAGGCGGCATGATTCTCCTGCACAACTGCTCCAGAATGGATAAGGTGCATATCCTGCAAAAGTGTCTTTATGCTCTTTATAGAGGAAAGCATGGCCTTATGGGCTTTGAAGTGAATGCACAGAAGCTGGTTGACCTTGAGGGCTTGAGCACAAGCCATGTATGCCTCATGCGCAGTCAACTGGCGGCTTATGATCAGCTGCTGTCTTTCCATGTAGAATCTATCTGCAATTTTGACTAGAGTCTCATTAGTTTTGAAAGCAATGTGCATGAAGGCATCCTTTTTTACTTCCAAGCTAAGGTCACCACCAAACTCATTGATCAGAAGCTGTTTTGTTTCTTCCCAAGTCTCAATGGTGGGCAACTATAGCACTACTACCTCTTGACAGGTTGGGTGCAGACAGGTTAGAATGTGTTCCTTCTTAACCTCATCTGAGGCTCTTCTCATGACAGTTTCATAGATAGTTAGAAAAGTGCAATGGTTGAGGTTTTGGGGTAGAAGACTTGCTTAAAGGTAGGTTTGAAGTGGGCCTCAGGAGATGGACTACCATTTTTACTGTCGAGCATGTTTATACGCAGGGAGAACTCTGCTTCAGGTTCAGAGGGGGGCTGTCTGGCCCACAGTTGAGGAACACTCTCTTCAAGAGTAGTCAAGGTTTCAGAAGTATGGACGGCCAAATTGTTAACCAAGATGGTCTGTTACTCAGTGATGTCTAGGCGCTGGCCCTGAGATGTTACTACTGTGGAAAGTTCAGCCAGCTGGGAGGTAAGAGAAGGACCCACCGAGAGGCAAGGCGCAAACCTGTCATTTACTGAATCAATTACTTCACTCAGTTCTTGTACATCTTTGTCAAGCTCAGAATGATCTTGTTTCAAGTGATCCACTTCATTAGCTAGAGCTATCAACTCCCTAGCACAGTGAATATGGGGGGCTCCTGACAAACCAGGGCAACAGCCATCTTCATCAATAACCCTGGTTGAACTAACAGCAGAGGCCATCACCTCACGCAAGGTAGTGGCCTCTTGTTGCAATTCAGCAACTTGAGTCATCAGAGCAAGCACTTGAGGATCTGGCTGAGGGGCTTTGGTAGGGTGATCCTGACTGCAAGTGGACACTCTTAACTCTTGAATGTCATCCCACAGTCTCTTCTCTCTATCTGCCAAATTGTCTGATGGAGGAGAAGGCGGGGCATCTGGTTTGGGTGTAGACAGTTCATTTACTTGAGTCTGGAGTTTGGCAATGGTAGCGGCAATAGCAGCCCTTTCTTGATCAAATTCCTCACCAAGTTTGCAGAGGCCTTTAGAGACAAGGACTGCTACTTGCTGTAGTTGGTCAAAGGTGTAAGCACTGAACTTGTTGAGCTGTTGCACAAGTTGTTCAAAATCGGAGAGATAGGCGTTCAGAGTGGTAGCGGCAATAGCAGCCCTTTCTTGATCAATTCCTCACCAAGTTTGCAGAGGCCTTTAGAGACAAGGACTGCTACTTGCTGTAGTTGGTCAAAGTTGTAAGCACTGAACTTGTTGAGCTGTTGCACAAGTTGTTCAAAATCGGAGAGATAGGCGTTCAGAGTGGTAGCGGCAATAGCAGCCCTTTCTTGATCAATTCCTCACCAAGTTTGCAGAGGCCTTTAGAGACAAGGACTGCTACTTGCTGTAGTTGGTCAAAGGTGTAAGCACTGAACTTGTTGAGCTGTTGCACAAGTTGTTCAAAATCGGAGAGATAGGCGTTCAGAGTGGAATCTACTTGGGTGCGCCAGAGCTGTTTCAACTGGTGAAACTAGTGTAGACGCTCTCTGACATACTCAGGGATGGACTGGCACATTTGCTCAATGGAGTTGACCAAGTGGGCCTGGGAGGTGACAGAGTTGTGCTGATTGTCTGATACCAAGGAAAACAGGGAGTGGATCTACTGCTGGTAGGCTGCAAACTGATTCCAGTGATGAGTGATGGTGGCTTGTAGGGATGAAATCTCCTGGACGTGGAGTCCTAACACCATCTGATGATGGGCTAAGGCAGGTTGTACAAAGTATGGCAATAGGTGCTCAGCAGAGACATCCGCTGAGAGGAGATGCTGTGGAAATTGTGGAGCCACAATCAATTCGTAGTATTCTGCTCGACTGAACTGAAGCTAGAGGTGAGGGATGGCCCCATCACAGGCTAGCCCAAGGGCTACCACCATGACTTGTTCCAAGTCAGGGGTACCCAAAGGGTAGGCCAATAGGCGGGGACCAATCCCGAGGTTCAGTACAGTAGAGACAATAGGCAGGTCGACAATGTCTTCTTCAATAGAAGGTCTGGTAATTTCAGGCAAAGGTGGCTCTTGAATGAGAGGAGGCAAAGGTCCTGAAAATGTAGTTGCAAAAGGGATAACCAAGGGGCTTACATCCCCTGTAGTGAGCATCATTTTTGTCATGATCTGAGGTGCAGCACAGATTCACAACGGGAAACCCTAACCTTAGGATTGGATTCATACTAAGTCTCGGTTAGAATGGCAGGGAAGGCTATGTGATTACCTTGTGGCCCTGAATGAATAATATCTGCTAGACGTGGCTAGAGAGGCGCCAAAGTACGTGAAGACACAAAGACAAAAATGTGAACAGAACTTAAGTTTATTGGGTGAAAAGATTGGGAATGTATATGTGTAGCTTTACCACAAAACAGTACATGGACGGTGGGATCACTCGCCACAAGCATGAGTAGGGCAAGTGAGTAGTGCAGAATCAGGAAACTGAACAATTGAATTTCCCAATTCAGAGCCAGACTCATTTCAAAGGGTGAAAGTGAAAGAGGAGATTTGTCCTCGAAATAACCCATCAAAGGTGAAATCAAAACACGGTGAATGGCAGCATTCACAACACCTCTATACCATTAGTTACATTATGGGGTGTCTCTTCAGACAGCCCCTGCATATTGTGAGATATGTTAGTGGGTGGGGGAGTAATCTTGGCTGCAACAAAAATATAACTGATGAGGCCAGATATGGTCAGTATTTGGAAGAAAGAGATTGTATAGTTGTTATGTCCTTCAGTAGGAGAAGCGTTCCGATAATAAGGATAAGAATCCAGGTATAAGTCAGTACATTCTTAGATCCGGTAACCAACTGCCATCTGGGATTCTCGGATGTGTTTGGCTTGATCACTTGTCCTGGCTTATGATCTAGGAGGTTCAAGGTGAGTAGACAAAACCTGCTTGCATGCCAAAGCGTTTCTGTAGGGTCGACCCTAAGGGTTTGGCACCTAGTTAACGGTATGGGGTTCCTGAGGTAGGTTTGGTAGATACCCGGTCTTGATAGATTGTTGGGGTATATGGCTGTAGGGGGTCTAGCTTGCTTGAGTGGACTGGTATTGCTTGGAAGCTTCCGTGTGAAATGGTTGGGTTTGACTTGATTCCTGACCTGGCTTGGATACGGCTTTCTAATCTATATTTTTTGGCTTTGGAAGCTAAGCTACAGGGTTGGAGTGGTTGAAGAGAATGTGGAAATGCGTCTAGCCATGATGCCAGTTCAGATTGGAGTCCTGTTTAGTTCAGTGTTTGATCAAGGATAGTGCAACAATATTTGGGGTGTAAATTGGATCTCCTTGGAAAGAAATACTTTATTGTATTTGATATAAGTTATGTTTAATGGGTTGAAAAAGTAGCATGGTAGAACGTAGTAATTTATTAGATAGAGGCTTAACTAGTGTAAACCCAGCCCAGTTATTCCAGCAAGTTATCTTCCATGTGAGTCATTAGTTATATTTCAGCTACTTGACTGTTACAATGCCCCGATTTTAGAATTATCAGACATATTAAGCTAAATACGTTAATTTTTAATGAAACTGAGCAGATTAGGATGAATTATTCAAAGAATTAATGAAGCTTCCAAAAAGGTTGATGATAATTAATTTATGCAGCAACCAGCTTTAGAAGTTGGTCAGATGAGAAGTCCACAAGTGGCAGGAGTGGATCTGAATGCAGGGTTATTCTGGATTTACAAACAGAACGGTTGAAGCAGCGCTGGCAGGTACGTTGGGTCCCCTGCCCTTAATGTTATATGCTTCCAGGGCAACGGTAAGCTCTTTGATCTGCAAGGCCTGCTGGTTGAGGATTACCCTCATGTCTTCGCGTTCCTGCTCAAACTTTTGGATCTGCGCAACTGCCGCGTGAAGATGCTTGCTTTGGTTGCTGGACGTTTTCTTCTCATCATAATTCTGAATATAAGCGTTTGTCAATAATTTTTAGCTTACTTTGCCAGGCATAGGACGGCAGTTGGATTGAGGGAAGGAAGCGCGGGACAGTATCCGAGGCCATCGAAAGACCAGGAGAGTTGAAGCTGCCATTCCAAAGGTCTTGTCTCTTTGAATGCAAAAGTAAATCTGTAAAGCCAGACTGATAACGACAACAATAGCATCTGAAATTACGAGAGGGTCCTTGGCCAAGAAGGAACCAAGCATTATCATTCTAAAGAAAACCTCGGCAGTAAATATGGCTGCGAAAAATACGCTAAACGCTATCAAGGCAGTGGTGATCATGTCAAGCTCGATGCTTGATTCGATTACATTGCGGCTTTGAAAAACGGAAATAAGTAAAGTGGCCAAAGCCATCAATAAATTGAGAGAGATTAAAGAAAAGGTAGAGACGTGTACAAAATGACTATCAAGGGATAGCACAAGCTGATTGCGGACGCATGGGAGTGGTGGAAGATCAGAATTCAAGGTGGTGACGCTTTCATTTCGGGAGTGAGAATATTCAGACTGCATCATAGATGGAATGTAGATTCAAGTGCTATCTCTGGTACCATACAAGAGCAATTATCTCAATGAATCAACAGGAGATATCCGCTCAGAGGGCACAGCATTAAAAAGAGCCGCTCTTTTTAAATCTCGGCGTTGGGTTGAGGATACAGACTCTGCGTTTAAGCCCGAGCATTGATTCATATGTGGATTGGGCCTGTAAATTAAGTGAGCGTCATAGATAAATAAGGTTATATCATTTAATTGTAAACTTGGGGAAAGGGCTGGGCTGGTGCCGAGCTTTAAATTTAAATTTAAAGACGTTTCATTTCGATTTAAAAACTTGGATTTTCCCAACCCAATTAGAGCTAAGCTTGAATCCCCAAATGACGTAAACGTAGCAAAAATGTTAACTTGAGTAAAATATACTGACTGGGGGCGAAAGGGATTGTAAGCTGGCAAAAGGTTATCAAGTTCCATTGGTACAATTAAATATCGGAAGCACATTGAATCCATAAGGAGTACAGCATATAAATCCAAATTACTTTTGTAAATAAACGAAGATGGTTTTTAAAAACCACGGATAAAATAAGCTGGTGTATTACTGACAGCATATGTACCGCCCAAACTAGCGATTAGTTAAATCTATTAATCTTTAAAATTGCATTTATATATAGGAACCAATACCACTTTTTTAACACCAAAAATTTTCTTTATTCCAGGAACCAATACCACAAGGCAGGTTGGTTCAGTAGCAATAATAGCCCTTTCTTAAAAGAGGCAGTTTGTCCGAGTGGTTAAGGAGTCAGCCTCGAAAGCTGATGGGCTTTGCCCGCACAGGTTCAAATCCTGTAGCTGTCGTTTTGCTTTTATAGCTATCATGATTTAAGAGCTGAGTCATTTTCATAAATTGTATCTCAATCATAGCGCTACATGAATAGCTTTTCTGGAGGTTTATGGGTTTACCCTCAATCACAAATGCTCAGCACACAGAATTAACATTGCCGCTGGCCTAACCCCAGAACCTTTACTCCGCCACAATCTTAGGAACATGGGACTTGGAATCAGAATATTTGAGTATTTAATTCATAACCTATTTTTTAAAACCCGAATTCTTTTATTTCGAAGTGGTTGAGGTTAAAAATGGGGGACGCCACAAGGGCTCGCCCTACTAATTCATAACCTAGTATGCACATGCAGCCATACCTCTCAAATATTTGAAGATCCACCGATTAGATATATAATCTTAATTAAAATTCACTTTATAATCAACGATCGGTCTTAAGACCTTTATTTATTTTTTAAAAACTGACTTAGCTTAGTATTTATATTTGCTGTGGTGAAAATCGAAGAGCCCTAGCTGACGAGGTGATTCTTGAGGAGCCTCAAGCCCTGATGTTCCTCGCATTTCATTTGATTAATTAACTAATCAATCAATTACATCATAGCTTAAAACAGCATTCCCCATTCCAAACCTGCATTGGCACCAAAGTTTTATCAGGATCCCTGCAACATGGGTATAGAGGTTTATGGAAACTAAAGCTCTAATTTTCACCATCTCGATTCAAAAACCATCGTTACTCTAATTTTTATATCCATACGTGTAGAAACCAAGTGATCTTTGAACTACACCAGGGTTGCGCCTGGGATTCCTGGTAGGCTCAGGATTTTCAAGCATACTGCTATAAATACTAAATCAAATGGTTCGCTGCAAGATGCAAATAAATTCAGGAGCTCAACTTCCTGCAAAATAGTGGTGGCGCTAAGAGTGTGTTTGACTTGAAATCTATAGGCATCTTGTACTTTACCACCAATCATGGTGGCGTGAGTCCAATAGAAACTATCCACTGAGTTGCACCAGATTTGAGCTCAGCGTAGGATGCACTTTTCAGCGACATTAAAAGCCAATAAATTAGCTGCTACATGCCGGATTTACACAAATTAATTTATTTAATTTATCATAGCTGACAGATATGCTAAAGCTAGAAGGAGCAAAAATATATTGGTGGAACACTTTTCCTTTATAAAATAGTAATAGTGGATTTGGGACTAACTCAACAAAGCCCAGTCTGAAGGGGTTAAACTATATATATCGCTTAGAAAACCAGCCTGAGGAGCTCAACCAGATGGAGATACAGAGGGAAGTAAAATGCAAGTGGCTCACTTCATTATATTTTAATTAAATTAAACATGGATTTATTTTAATACCAGCTTCATATCGATAGATTATTCCATGTTAATACACCACTTTTAATGACAGATTTTATTTAACCAAGATTAAACTTCAATTAACTTGAATCTGCCAGGGTCCAGCTGGGCCCAACAACCTGTTATCCACTATTTGTAACATTTAAGGACAGACTCATAATGATGGGGCATAAATAACTGAAACTGCAGAACTTGGAGCTAGTAGCTCATTGGATTTCCCCCGCCAAGCTGTTGGTTGGGACACATTGCTCCAAAAGTTTAATGTAGTCGATGCTGAAAATTATTATCAGGAGACAACATCCAAAGTGATCCTAAAATCCAGCCAAAAAATTAATGTTATTTTTTCTCCTGTGGAAATGGGGGTCTATCCAAGCCATTACAGATGTGTTGGGGAGCACAGACCAGGAGACCATCTATATCCCTGAAAGAAGAGCAGAGCAAATGATGCTGCATACTAACAGCATATGTAAAAATGTGAAACTATTATAAATTGTCAGCATAATAGCAAATTTGAGAAATATAAATAAAAACCTTAAATTTGTATTTGGTGATTTAGAAAACTAAGCTATGTTTATAAAGTTTGACATATGGGCTGTAAATCCTGGCCTAGTTAACAAAGGGTAAAGAAAGGTTTTCTCAAGTGTAGACTTACAGATTGGAATCAATCAGCTCCATAGTAAAGAAAAATCAGACTTTTGGTATCCTATAGAGGAACTATTCACATGGAAAATATCTAGCTATCAAATTTTTGCACCATTACATCTCTCATATTTTTTTTCAAACTGTGGGGTCAACCCCGCAAGGTTCCGCACAAGAGAATACATGACCTTCAAACCTATGTTCCCATGACATATAGCCAAATAAAAAAGTCAACTTGAATTACTAAATCCAGCAATAAGAACCAGCAACAATCCCAGCTCAGTGGAGAGCAATCTGGCGCTTCACTCATTACAAGGATCACATCACCCCCTGCCTAATCCAGCTGATTGATTGTCCCAATCTTGTTCCTCTTATAACAATTCACCCCATTTATATAATCATAATATCTCATTAAAGATAATTATCTAGTTTTCAATCATTTTTCCTCATGTAACTCTGCTAATACAGCACAGTTACAGCATTGGTAGCACAGGTAGGTTTCCCAACCTATGTCAGGAGACATCTGGAAACATCTTGTGCTATAAAAAGCCTTGGGAAAACTCTTATTCTCTCCACAATCACAATGCTAGTTTGATGATTCCCCTAGCTGGTCTATATGATGAGTTATGGCTTCTTAAAGTTTAGCTGCCAGCTAAACCATCTAACCGGTGCAAAGTGACAAAAATATGGGTCCAAGGCACAGGAATTAGAGTGAACCTTAATTTGGGCATAACTCAGAAATCACTGGACAGATTTGAACGTCCAAACACACAGCATTGAGCCAAACACCAGGAGAACAGCTCTGGGATAATTTTAGATGGTATATGGACAAAAGACACAATGGTCAAGAGTTTACTAAAAAAACATGATCAGTTATCTTCAGAAGATGGCCCCAATCCCCAGCCTGATGTCTTTAGTGTAGCCTTTTTAATTGTCAAGAAGATCCAGGAAGAATCCAATAGAGCCAACTCAATGGTATATAAAGATGCTACCCCCAATGATCCCCTTGTGATTATTCTAAGTTTAGCCCAATAAAATATAGTTGAATCTAGTTGATTTTGAAAGGTTTATATTGAATCTATGCAAGGTACTTCCTATGAAGACCCATCAAGACCCACTAGCCCACAACATCCTACCTTTCTTTTCTAAATTCCTCTGGTTGCCTGTACCTGTTGCGGTTAAAAAATATATGAAAGAATCATGTCTGAGCTCCCCTTGAATTGGAAACTCTAGGCACTGGGAACTGATATACCAGAAGGATATGTCCTGTATCAAAACATGTTAATTCCATTTCCCGCCTTCAGTGCCTTGTTAGTGCAAGAGTTCTTTCAGGCTCCCTCTTTCACCACTCAAACCAATGGTAAGAGCATCATGCCTGCCCATGTAGCTCAGCAACTTCACAGCACCACCTTGAAATTGTTTGCAGGAGCCAAGTGTCACGGTAGATTTCATAATGCCAGGAATAATTTGCCCAAGTCAGAAAGCGCGGAAAGCCATTTACCAAATCAACTGATTTGACATACTTAAATCAAACAGTTGATCAAAAATGGGTTACAGCCTCTCCAGTTTGCTGTTTGGATTTGATTCCCCCTTGCAAACTGATGCTGATAAATCAACGTAATCTGAGAGTCACTCAATACAACCTTATTTATCAAGGCAGTTGTCAGAAGTTAGTCACACAAGGGTTCTTTGCAAACTGGATAGGTACTCACTTGACAATGTAGAAGGAATAGGAGCCAAGGATCCAGGTGGTATTGCTTAGTCAAATTTTGATATATATGGGAAAATTTTCACTGTTCAACTCTTAAGAGCTGATTCCTCCCAAAAAATTTACTCAAATAAAATCAATATTCCCTTGGTCTAGCTTTATTTATCATGCATCCTGTAGTTGGCCTGCTGCGCTACATCCTCTACAATTTAATTCCTAGATGAATTATCACCAGAAGATGGGGTCCTGCCGTCGGCACTTTGCCGTTGTCTCCTCCCAATGTTAATCCAATGCCCTCAAATCTTAGAGTTTCCTCACCGTATCCAAAGCTGAGACATTTGTAACATCTCAATGTCCTGAATTCTATGCCAGTGACACCTTGATTCTCTCCCAGGCTATTTATCTTGGGTAATACTTTAGACTTATATATACTTGGCTGTGGCAGAGGTTTAGTTGGATCAAACCTAGGGGTTGGTCATGTGCGGGATGGGTTTGAGCCACTGGATACTTAGACAGTCATGTGATATTGCTTGGTTGCCATTCCTGGTATGTCAAACAGTATATTGGGGCACCAAATCAGGCAATGACTGGATGTTGAGTAGGTTGGCGGTAGCCAGAATGCTTGTACATCCAGATCCTTGACACCCCTCTTAAGGGGTTACTCTGGTACATCAGGAGAAGGCTTTGTCTTAACAGCTGCCGCCTGATGTTCCTGGAGTTGTTGGCTAGTTGGTACCAGTCTGGTTGAGTGTTCTCCTTTGTTAAGGCGGAGACAGGTTCTGTGGTACTTTTTGACAACAGGGGTTTTGGCACCTTGGAATTTCACTAGATAGGTGTTTTGGTCTGGTCTGTACTTGATGATTCTTCCTGGTCCTCTGTGTACTGAGTATAGTTTTTTTCTGTTGCCAGCTAGGACCCAGAAAGGGGAGTTGATGGGAAGTGGTTCCTCTGTGAAGGTTACCTTTTGTGTTTTAAGCCTTTTTATTTTTTCTATTTTAGCTTTGAGGCGTATGTGTTGTAGATTTGGTACTTGTTCTACTGTGGGGGGTTTCCCCAGGGGAATCTTTACATATGGCTGCTTTTTGCAGGTAATTATTTCTGGGTTGTATCTGTATGTTAGTTCAAACGGTGAGTAGCTTGTCCCTTGATTGGTGCGGGCCCGGGATACTAGTAAGGTATGTTTCACGTATAGTGGCCATGTGTCTTTGGCTTCGCCATCCATTATTTTCTCTAGAGTCCTGATAAGGCTGCTGTTTAGGCGTTCTACTCTGCCGTTGGCCTGTGGCCTGTATGGAGAGGCTGTGGAATGTTTAATGTTTTTGGATTTTAAGTTGTTGTTTACTACATGGCCTGATAACTTGGTTGCTCCATCAGTTATGATGTTGTCATGAATGCCGCCATTCACCATGTTTTGATTTTGCCTTTGTTGGGTTATTTAGA
>QTSX02007360.1:0-104580 GCA_014839935.2 Entomophthora muscae | reverse complement strand
GAGAAGATAAAAAGAAGGTCAGGACATCCCTATGGGATACAATTTCTTCAACAGTATCTTTTTACCAATCAAAAAGTACAACTCCCTCAGTACAGGAGGAGTTCTGAACCCGCCTACAATCCAAGACATGCCCAAATAGCCAATATTATATTTCAGCGTCTCTGCTCAGCAGAAATTAGAACCTTCTCAGGACTACGCTGTGAAAATGCCAACTTCTGGATTCAAAGCACCCCACATAAGTTTACACAAGTAGGCTACCCCTAAAAACTCTGGGCAAGTTAAATTGACTTATGTGTTATGTGGGATGCCTCACGCTTTGTAAGCAAATGGTTCAATCAACACCCTAATCACAACAAAGACTGGGACATGTTCAATAACACCTTTCTGGAAGAAATTTCCATAAAAAACTCTGATGTTAAGATCATGACAGAACTCAGAACCTTCAAATGACAGGAACTATTATGGAGTACATTGCAGCCTATGAAGACATACATGATTGAGCTCTTGACACCATCAAATTTGATGAGGATGGACCACAACTGGATTTCCACAACAGTTTTCCCACGCACATCAGACTTCAGTTTGACATGAGCTGTTAAAAAACGTCCAAGACGTGTTTTTGGAAGAAAAACAAGCTGCAAAAAAACTGACAACTGGCATGTAACCAACAAGCAAAAAGAAAGCCCCACTACAAAGAAGGACCCTCAACCTAACAAGCAGAACAATCAAGCCAATAATTCTCACCTTTGAGGCATAAATTGCACAATTCAGGAAAACAGATGACCACTGAAAATGCACCCAAGGAGGGAAAAGCCCAGGGGAGTGCTTAAGCAAGCCACCCTCCCCCACTTTACAAGATTTGTACAGATACCAAGATGTGAGCTCAATCATCATGATCCAATTACCCTCCAGCAATTCCATAATGTTTGCTGCCCAAACTGAAATTAAATTTCTCACCTGTGCTTTCTGTTTTTGCATATATCAAGGCACAGCACTATTTGATACTGGAAAAGACCAGTGCCTTGTTGATAAGAATTTTTCCAACCTCATTGAACTATCTACAACCAAGAGCAATTTCAAGGAGAGTTATTGTGGCAGACAAACAAAGTACCCCAGTCATTAAAGAGTCAAAACCTTTCCAGGCACAGATAAAAGATGTACAAACTACCCTTGGTGACCCCATAATTACAATACCTAGATACAATGTAGTACTTGGTTTAGATTGGATGAGAAAGACAAAACCTCATACTGATTGGGACCGTGCCATAATAACCATACAACAAGGAAAAGTACACCACAATTTTTACCCAACTTACCTTGCCACCCTCATGACAGACTACATATCTGTAAATATTATCAAATCAGAAGAAAAAGCACGCTAGTAAAATTGCTTGGAACACCTGGACTTATGTAATCATCCACTTTAAAATTGTGGAAGTCTCACTTGAACATGACCCAAGATGTCAATAACTTGTCCAAGAATTCCCTTTGATTTTTCCAGAAAAACTACTAGACTTACCACCTGACAGAGGTATCCAGCAAAAGATTCTTCTAAAATAAAAGTGTACCCAAGGCTTTCCCCATCTACCTATTGCACTGTGAGATTTGGCTTATTGACCACAAATCATCAGGCTTATTATTTCATACAGATCTTATCATTTATACACTCTTTTATCACTTGATTATCATATCATTAAGTCCAGTAAGCATATGCCATGTAAATATCAGTATATTATAATTGATATAGATATTTTAAAGTGTATAATTGTCAGTGTACGTTAAATATCATTGATTACACAGTGTGTAATAAATAGATGATCAGTCATATTACACCCACTATATCCCACTTGATATTAGATCATCTCAGCCTCATCCCAGCATCAGAGGCGCATATACAAATATCAAATTAATGGATGTGCAAAAGGCTATGAAATACCAAATTTGCATTAACATTACACATCAGATAATGGCAACTGTGGTAATTTTACCCACTGTGGTGTCTAATATCTTTGAATTATGGGGCATTGATTTCCTGGGACCCCTACCACTTTCCAAGCATGGGAACAAGTACATCCTGGTAGCTACAGAGTACTACTCCCGCTGGCCCATAGCTGTTGCCTGCCCTGATAGCTCTGCCCTATCTACTGCCGAGTTTATCTACAAGGAGATAATCACCCAGTTTTGCCCGCCCACAACTCTACTTTCTGACCAAGGATCCCATTTTCAAAACCAACTAATAGCTGACCTCATGAAGAAAGTTAATGTCACCCAAAGGTTTGCCATTGCCTACAACCCCCGCTGCAATAGACTGACAGAGAGGTTTAACACAACCTTAGTTGAAACCCTGGAGAAATGCACCAAGTATCAGCCATCTCTATGGGAGGATGCCCTACCTGCTGCCTTATGGAACTACCACACCAAAGTGCATGCAGTGACCAAAGTTATCCCATTTGAGGTCATCTACAGAGTCAAACCACCTGCAGTCAAAAAGCCCCTACTGTACAACTACCTCACGGCTCGAGAGCACAGAGATAACGTACGGGCCAAGGCAAACATAGTAGCTAGAGCCCTTAGGTCAAAGAAGCCCAAGCAAAGATCTCACACCATCTTCTTGTCTTCAAGGTTGGCCAATTGGTCCTCAAGATGAAGACCGAGCTTGGTAACTCCCACTCCACCAAGTTCAAGACCAAGTGGTCGGGCCCGTTCCAAGTTTACCGAGTAGGGTCCAACTTTAACTACTACCTCAAAGATAGCGAAGGTGTCCGCTTCTCCCAACCAGTCAATGGGAGCCGCCTTAAACTCTACCACCCTTAGTTTAGCAGGGGAGTGTGATAGCGTTAACGTTGAATTCGACGAATTCAATCAAATCGGTTAACGCTATTCGACCACCATAAAAGTGGGTCGACTTCAATTTAAATAAACCGTTCTTTCTCCCTTAACGTTAATTTTGGGTTTTTCTGTAGCTCACCGCTACAACGCTTGGGTATTATCTATTTTATGAAGGGAACAGGGTTAAGAGCGGGGATGTAATTATTTATTGAATGGTTTAATTTATTCGCCACTTACTATCCGAGTTAAACAAAGCACCCAGGAAATAAAGATATATTTAGGTTGGCAAAAGTAGCTATGGGTAAATGAATGCTAACGAGAATAGCAGGTTCCGAATATGGTACAGAAGGAGTGGAAATGTATGACGATTGTGTTAATTGTCCAGCCATGATTGGTCTTATTGGCACGTCAACTTCACTGTCGCTTGGCTTTAGTGATCAGATGATTTACTCCAAGTTCAAGCTATGATCCTGGAACCAATGGGATTTATACCAGTCACCTAATGAAGGCGGAATTCAAGTGCAAAGCGGGAAGCTCAAACTGGCTGGGCAAAGGGGGCGGTAGCCGTTAAGTATGGTTTTGGGGACTTGGGTACCGCCTCTAATCCAGAAACTTTCATGCCCTTGCATCTTTGAGATTTAACCAAAATTAGTTGTAAGATATCTAGTAACCATCACAAATACCTACCCTGCGACTACCTTAAGACAAGCAATACTAAGATTTTAAGATATTAGTCGCCGAAATTATTTCTCTTTGTTAAAACCTACATTATAATAATAGTTAGCTGTGAGTCAATTTCTGCTAAAAAAAGATCAAAATAGGATGTAGTGTAAATCTAAAAGATTCAAAACGATGCTCGACTATGAACTATAACCGTTCCATTTTAGTTGTGTGACTGAAGACCTTTGTCTCGTTTTAAGGATTTACATTTTTTAAAAGTTTATTTATTCAGAATTCGGGGTCAGTTACACCTTTTTAAAGATTTTTTAAAGCATGCTGTTTTTTTTGAAAATTTCCTTTCAATCAAAAACCTTAAGCAAAGCTCACTTCATTATTTTCTTATGGTTTATTTTTTCGGGTTTAATCATATTAGCGTAACAAAATATTGTGTTTGCTAAAACTTATTATGAGTATTTTATGTCTTAAGATATAATTCAAAGTTTTTTCTCTTGATAAGGACAAATTAGGTTTATCAGTATTTTGGAGTAAAAATGTTTTATTTTATTCTTCATAGCTTATCACCTTAACTGTCATCAATATAAAGTATCTATTATCGCTATATGTTTCTATGGTGATCAGACCACGCATGATATTCGAAAAGATCTAAAAAAACTTGGAAAAGTTTCGGGTTGAGATCAACTCTTTAGAACCGGTTTTGATTTTCAGAGAGCTAATGTATAATAAGTCTTTATTTGATTATCTTTACCGTTAAATGCTACTTCTTTGAATTGTACTTCCTAAATAATGATGAAAATTTTGATTCTAATGGGGATAGCTCAACTATGTGTTCAAGGGTTCACATCCAAGTAGTGGATACTAAAATGGATCAAATTAGCAAATGGCCCATTCTGAAGAAGGGAACAACTTGGATCTCACTGGGTTGGAGATTGAGGAACGGCGAGACACCCTCCCAGATGATTTCGCTCCACCACTACCGCCCCGTACAAGCCAAAACACCACACCCAAGATATCTGCCACTGGCCTAACGGCGAACTCGGGTATCCTGGACTTGGGTTCGTCAACATCACTATCATATCTCTCTTCCATTTCAAACGAGAAAGGCTACTCCTCGTATACCACCGCCGGAAGTATGAATCTTGTTGAATTGGTGAACAAGCTGCTAAGGCCAACAGAGACTTGCCATATTATATCCTTTTGTTTCTGATTTCTACTGCAACATGCTTTATCTTTAACTCTGATCCCGATAAACTGCTCTGAAGTCCGATATACTCGCTCGACTGGTTATACTGAAGAGAGACTGCTGGCGGTTGTTTCCTCTTCAGAGGGCGAATCAGAAGAGTCTTGGTAAGTGGTGCAGGCCGCTTCTCTGACTTTGCAGTGTGTTTTTGCTTAAGCGTAACGGGCCACGCTCGATCACGATTCGGCTTACACTCCCTATATTTTCCGACTTCCGAATTTCCCTCAGTAAGCTTGTGCTCGGTTCCTATTAAAACGTTAAGCGCAGAGCAAACCTGTAACCCTGGACGAGATGAATTTCGCTACGCGACAAAGTAACTGTAAGGCCTTTCATGAACATTGACTAACTTGCTAGCCACTCTTCAGCCTGACCATGTCCTCAAGCTGAGCAGTGGAGGTCGAGAGCTTCATTTAGAGCTTCAAACGCTCAACTCTCTTCAGGCTTTAGTTGTTGAGATTAAACGGTTATCAGCGATAGCAGGTTTGTGGGTTAGCTTTCAATTCTGATATCTTCAGTGCGTGAAAACCACCGTTTGGAAGGGAATACGCATCGCTGGGTGAAGTTCTATGCCGTTTCCGATCGGTCGTCATCTCCCGAACATGGATCTCAAGCTGACAACGTAAATGGGCTTGCATCCATTCTCTCTCCGGCATCACCCTTCTATCGGCCATTAGAAAGCCAGGGGTCTTCTGCAGAGATTGTCAATCCCTTGGTGATCGCTAGCCCTGGCTTGGTTGACGAAAGCTTGAGCTTAGAAGAGGAGAATGCGCGACGCTTAAAGGCCATCAAAGAAGAATGGGTCCAAAAGGAGATGCAGGCGCGAGAGGATCAGTTCACCACTTACGATCAAATGAGGTATTTTTTTTTGAATGACTAATCCCCAGGTTGTTTGTGGGCACTTGGAATGTCAATGGGAAATATGCCACCCAGCCACTCTCTCCTTGGCTATTGGATGGAAATGAGGAAGAGCCAGACATTTACGTTTTGGGGTAATTCCAATGGTTTTCAAGGCTCACAAGTAGATTCCAGGAACTCGATCTCAGTGCAGAAGCATTTCTAATCAATGATTCTTTGCGTGAAGAGGAGTGGTGTGCTGCCGTTGTCCAGGGGCTGGGGGACAAGGCGGATCAATACACAAAGTTGATTTCCAAGCAGCTGGTGGGCATGTTCCTTGTCATCTTCATCAAAACCTGCCACTCCGAGGATGTCTCTGAGATGGCCACTGATTCTGCAGGGGTAGGTATAATGGGGATGATGGGCAATAAGGGAGCAGTGGCCATCCGAATGCGGTTGCGTGACTCCTACTTCTGCTTTGTCAATTCCCATCTTGCAGCTGATACTGGCCAGGTGGAACGCAGGAATCAGGACTTCCAAGACATCTGCCGGCGGATCGGCTTTCCTATGATGACTCCCAACAACCGCCCATCCCAATTGAAGTCGCCCATGTTTAAAACGAATGCCATGTCTCTGCCCCGTAACCCACGGCTGCTGACCATCTTTGATGCCGATCACCTCTTTTGGCTGGGTGATCTCAACTATCGAATCTCATTGCCTGTCAAACAGGTCATAGACAAGGTGAAGGAAGGCAATCTGGAGCACCTGCTGCGCTTTGATCAGCTCAAGCTCCAGCAGCTGTCAGGGAAGGCGTTTTCTGAGTTCACTGAAGGACCCATCACGTTTACTCCCACCTACAAGTATGACATTGGCACCGACAACTTCGACTCCAGGTAACATTGACTTATGCTTGTTAACAATGCAGCGAGAAGAAGCGAACTCCTTCCTGGTGCGACCGCATACTATGGCGAAGCTTAGGCCCTATAGAGCAGACATCCTACACTAGCCACATGTCTCTGATATCCAGTGACCACAAACCGGTCAGTGGCCGCTTCACTGCTCGGGTCAAGACCATTTTAGATAGCCGCTATTCAGAAGTGTACTCTGCCATGATTCGCGAGTTGGACAAGTTTGAAAACCAGAGCATGCCCGATGCTGCCATATCTGCCTCACAGCTGAATTTTGGAACTGTCCAGTATCTCCAGTCCAAGGAGCTATCGATATCCATCGAGAATACAGGGCAGGTGTATCTGCAGTTTCAGTTTATCCCAAAGATGGACGAAGACAGCATTTGCAAGCCTTGGCTGTGGGTCAATCCCCCCAATGGGATGATCATGCCTGGCGAGAGGCTGCGGGTGACATTTATTATGCTGGTTGACCGCCGCTCTGCTCCACAGCTGAATTTGGGTCTTGACCGGCTGGACGATATCCTCATCCTACATCTGACCAACGGTAAAGATTATTTCATCTCCGTCTCTGGTGCAT
This sequence comes from Entomophthora muscae, assembly GCA_014839935.2. Classification (NCBI taxonomy): domain Eukaryota; kingdom Fungi; phylum Entomophthoromycota; class Entomophthoromycetes; order Entomophthorales; family Entomophthoraceae; genus Entomophthora; species Entomophthora muscae. The sequence goes on along the minus strand of QTSX02007360.1, from coordinate 97,514 downwards.
ACCAGCCCACAAGCCTTGCAGTGGGCCTCGATCACCTGACCCGCTTGCCCAAACCCATCCGCCTTATGGAGCCCCAAGATGCCCTTCTGCCCCTGGAGAACCAGCTCTCGGTCCCGTTTGTTCTTTGGCGCATTGTTGACTTTATCCACCAGTATGGCATGGAAGTGGTAAGCTCACATCCTTTGGCAAAGCTAATGTTCAGGAACACCTATTCCTTACGCCAGGCGATCAACACACAATGCTCTACATCAGGGAATGCTTGGATACTGGTGATGACTTTGACTTGGACCGTCTGTTAATCGACCCCACCCACGCTCCTCCCCCGCTAGAGGAAGGGGTTACTAGCTATGACCCCCCTCCCATCGATTCTGTCTCCCCCGCCCATCTAGACGGCATACACTCCATGGCTGAGATGCTGATTCGCTTCTTGGAAGCTTTGCCTATTCCAGTCATCCCCTTTTCCCTGTACGACCTATGTTTGGAAGCTTCTGTCATTGGAAAAGATGCTGCTGTTCAGGTACGCTGATGCCTTTACAAACTAACTCACCATCAGGCCTTGGAAACTCTTCCTCGAATCCATTTAAATACCTTTCTGTACATTACAAGCATGCTGAAGGAAGTGATAGCCAACCAGCAGACGCGGCAGGATTTTCTTGTTGCAGAAAGGCTTGGTAAGCTCCCCTTATCCCAGAGCTAACTCTATAGCGGTTGTATTCTCTTCAGTCATTCTGCGCCCCGAGCGTGACTTTAGTGAGCGCTACGACGCTACCCTGGACAAGAAAAAGTGGTTCCTGATGTTCTTTCTAGTCGATGACGAAGAGGACTTCTTGGCGAATCATTACGCATCAACCCAATCTTCCGCAGTTACCTCTAATTCACGCTTTTAGCCATCCTAGACTGTAGCACTCGATTTTAAATGTAAATCCAACTCCTTTGAAATTTCCCACCCACAATATATTTATTTAATGTAAATGTATTCACCTCATGTCGCCAAGCGTAAAGAAACCATTCTGGATTTCCAGACCTGCAACTTGAATCTAGGTTTATAATCCAAGTACCCCTGATATTAAAGGCCGTATCCTTTTCACCTCCAAAGCTTCCTATATACGCTTTATTTTATCGCCAACCAAAGCAACTATAAATTCTTCAACCCACCAAATTTTACCCAACAAATGATTTATTGCCACTACATAAACTGGAAGCTTCAACTTCCCATCATCAATCAGCCCAGCCAAATTTATCGAAGTGCCAGCAGATATTTCCAAACCTTTCCCCTCCTGGAGCCAGACCTTTTACGAGCGTATCCAAAATTCCCATCCCGATATTTCCCGATGCAGCATAAAAAACCAACCAACCAACAAAAACCATCAGGGCGCCACAACCATGATAGATATTTTGGGGTTCAACTTTATTACCATGAACAATGAAAAAGTTCCCAGTTGAAGGTCGATCTCCTCAACAAAACTTCCATCCATCCAGGTCCGGAAAACAAGAATGGCCCATCACACAGCCGAATTCAACCTGAATACTGAACCCCAGAAACGAGACAGCAACCGAAAACAACCTTATTCATAACCAACACAGACCAGCCACCCCCAAAGCAATCTACATCAAATATGACCATGGGTGCGCAACAAGAATGATCCCAACCGACAACAGATAGGGTTCAGTCACAAAAGCGATATGTTCAAACACAAGATGTCCCGTCTTTTGAAAACATTGATTATCTTTGAAACTCAAATCAGGACCATAGATTTCAGGGGTGGATCCACCAGGATCTATTCTGGGAACTGCAGCATTATTGTCACTGCACATGTGTAATCCCCAGAGATTGCAGGTACTACTTGAAGAAGGTATGGCTGAAGGTTGGAGAATCAGAAACCAGTCAAGGCAGTGATGATTGGATAAATGGTCATTAACCACCAGAAGACCTTGGCATGGATGTTGTATCTCCCAAAGCTGCCCACAAAGTAGGTCAGCACGTAATACAGGGAGGTATACACTGCAATAGACAGGGTGGAGTGCGGTGACACCAGAGGAGGCCAGGAACCAGTGTGCAAAGAGTTGAGTTGTCCAGGGTCATAGTGGTAATTGTGACCCTAACCCTTCTGGTGAAGGCCCAAAGAACTCTGGTCCCTGTTGATATCCCCAATCCCAAGGCAAGCTGTAAGCACAGCTGTGAAGATGGGGTGATTCATCTTCCTTGGAATGGAGGCTGTTGGCTGGGGCAAACTAACTAAGAGTTGACTTGGAAGTTGAGAGTTGAATTTAGCTTGATTGAGGGTATTAAACTCAATAATAGCACAAGCTATTGCTGAGGAGGGATCCTTTATTTATAGTGCTTCCCACTGTGGAAAGGTTTGCCAATGGGAGTGGAAAGCATGAGATGGGGAATCCCAAAAGCTTGTAAGATAGGAATGGCACTTGGTTTTTGGAAAGATGGCCAAACTCTTGTTCTTTGTTATCTGTTGTGGGTTTGGCCATTCTTGACTGGGTCCAATGATCTTACCTGAGCATGGGGTCATGTGGTGGTGGCAACTCATGAGTTCTTCAAGACCTGTTTTTGTCTTGGGAAGCATGGCTTGGTTGGAGTCTGGATTTAATCTTGGGGCCTGGGAGTCAGGACCCCATTGGCTATGGGGAGAATTATTGCTCATATGTAAAACTTGGGTTTGGCTTTCTTCTGGTGGGCAGGAATTATTCTTAAAATCAGGGCCTTTTCTCAGGGACTTATTTGATTGGTTGCATTGGGTGGGTGTTTCTGATTGGTTGGGTGGTGGGGACTGGGGCCCAGGTGGGTGGCTGGCAGTCAGCTGGGGGCCAGGGAGCAAGTGGGCGGGCAGGGGCCTGGCTGGCAGGAGGCCCGCTGGCAACTGGCTGAGGGTTGGCAGAGGGTGCTGGCAGGTGTGACAAGCGCCTCCCCAGATGATAAATTAATCTAGCGATGGTCAAACTCTGTTTTGATTTTATTTTATTTTCCACTTAATATGGGAAAATCCACATCAAATTGTGAATTTTCGACAGTAAAATTCCCTGTTTTTCCCCAGCATTGTACCTCAGTTAAAATCTGGTTTATGTCAGGAATATTCCTGACAACATGCTTCTAATTTCAACCATTTATATCCAAGAGGATGTCTCTGTCAAAACTGCAGGCTTGATCCCCCAGCAAGGTTCCAAGTAAGCAGGTTTGTGACCCGCAATCCAATTATCCATTCATCCAAAGCCAAGTTAGGAAGACAACTTGGATTTCCAAATACAATAACATGAACAGAAGCTGATCCCTCCCGGTGGGTAACTTGTTTTGGCGCTTGACTCATCACCAGGATCAAGTCATCCCCTTCACCATCCTACTGTGTGATCAACACTATCATGTTTCTGTTATCCACGATTCACAATGACTATATAATACCTATCTCTCAATAAAGAATATCATCTAGTTTCCACATACTTTTTTCCTTGTAACTCTGCTAAAACAGCACAGTTACAATAATAGTAGCAGAAGTAGGGTTCACATCCTACTTTGATCCCCCAAAACTCGACCTGTTGCCTGTACTCACCGCAGTCAACCAATCCTTGATAGAATCATGTCCGGCCTCCCGCTGGACTGGACACCGTACACACATGGTGCCAAGATACCTGATGGGATTTTACTTTACCAGAACATGATGATCCCGCTTCTCTCCTCCAATGCCCTGTCAGCACAAGGTTTCTTCTAAGCACCTGTTGCCATGCCTTGAGAAACTGACAAGAATACCATGCCAGCCTATGTAGCTCAGAGACTTCAAAGCGCTGCCTTAGAATCTTTTGCTGGAGCCAACGACAATAACACTGCAGCATAGATTCAATCTGCCCAAAGCAAGCTGGCCCAAATGGAATTCCTGCAACAATTTTGGATTGCAGAAATCTCTATCTGACTAACCCATGATGCTGGTACTTGGTGCAACAAGTGGCATGGAGAGCACACTGAGAAGGATTGGGACACTTTCAAACAGGACTTCTTGGCAAGATTTGTGCTAAAGGACATGCACTCATGATCATACACCAAGTGAAAAACCTAACCCAGACTGGTACAGTAAAGTAGCTCACCCGCGCCTACAAGGAACTTCAACTATGTGCCCCTCTAACATGAGCTTTGATACTCCAGCTACCCACCTCATGTACTATGACACCCTCAAGTTGCATGTAATGAGACAGGTAAACCTGGGCCAAGTAACCAACTTGAGAAAGTCTTTATTGTGAGGCAGATAAAGCAGAACAAACATCCAACACTCTCCACAAGGCGCAAACTGGAAAGAGAGAGAGACCAAAGGATTCTCACCCAGCCGGGCGTCCTAACCGACCACCCCCTGGGAACAACAGCAACAACGTAAACCATAAACCTGCAAGCTCAAATGGACATGAAAACGGGACAACATCCAGTCAAACTGTACCCATTTCTGTATCACTATCACACAAGACAATCACAACAAGGAAAAAGCCCGGGGAGAGCACTAAGCAAGCCAAGCTCTCCCTGCAAAATTCCTGACTTTTCCAATGATGAATACCGACCCAAAGATATGGACCAGTGTCCAATGATCCAAGTGCCCTCAGAAGACCCGGTACTCTATACTATTGCCAGACATCCCAATAAACTGATGTCCTATCCTTTCTGCTTTTGCAGTTATACAGGCTCAGCACTCCTGGACTTGAGTGCAGATTAAATCCTAGTCAACAGCAGCTTTGTAGATAAGTTCAAGCTAACCACTAATTCTTTGCGGATTAAAAACATGGTTTTGGCTGATGAACATCACATTGCTGTGATAAGGGAAACCACCCCATTCTCTGTCATGCTTGAGAACCTCCACTCCACTATCCAGAGTTCTGTCATTGATTTTCCCAAGCTTGATATTGTACTGGGACTGGACTGGTTGCAAAAAAACAACCCCCACATGGACTGGGCAACCTCAATACTGATAATCAAACGTGAAGGCGTCAATCACCAGATCTAACCCAACTCAGTAGACCAACTGCTACGCAACCACATCTTTGTACGCATCACAGAGACCCTAGACAAAAAGAAGAAACTCAAGGCAATCAACTGGGACTCCTTTCAGTACAAGATCATACACTTCAAAGACCACCAAGACACCACTATACCTCAGGATCATAAAATTGTAGCCCGCCATCCAAAGATCTTCAAAGAGGCTCTACTTGGGTTGCCACCAGAGAAACACATCCAACACTCTATTCAACTCAAGGGAGCTATACCTAAGGTGCAACCCATCTACTGCCTGACCCCAAACAAAGATGACACCCAATATGCTTACCTCAAGGAGGCGTTAGAGAAAGTACTTATCCGCCCCTCACAGTCCCCTTTTGGTGCTGCTGTATTCTTTGTAGCAAAGAAAGATGGTACCCTACGCCTAGTCACAGACTACCAAGCCCTAAATGAGGTTTTTATCAAGAATTGATACCCACTATCACTCATTGAGAACCTCTTTGATGCTTTAGGCGGCGCCACAGTCTTCTCCAAGATTGACCTGACTGCCAGCTACAACCAGATCCGCATTAAGGAAGAAGGTATCCCTAAAACAGCATTTTGCGCTAAATGCAGTTCCTACAATTGTGTGGTACTCAACTTTGGGATGACAAATGCCCGTCAACCTTTGTGACCTTCATGAACAAGGTGTTTGCCCCCACATTGGTAAACACACCTTGGTATACCTGGACAACCGTCAAGGATCCAGTCTTGGGTGGCTGGTCCGTTGTTTTCAGGGGTAACTTGGGCTAGGTTTTTGCAGGCAATGCCCACCACAAGAGGGGAGCTAACTTTAAAAGGTATGAGGCAGACTTCCCTACCCAAGACCCCAGGCCAGCGGCTGGGATTATAGTGTTAATCACCCCTGTGAGGGTGATGTACACAATCCCAAACAGCTTGCCAGAATGGTTGGTTGGGAGGTCAGGTGCAGAAGCAGGCATGGGTTTTGGGGTCACAGGCGGTTCCATGGACAGGTTGTAAGCAGGGAGATAGTTGAATTTCCCTCTGAACAACTTGGGTGTTGAAAATATCCATGGGCCTTGTTGGTTGTATCTAACTGAGGATTGTATGCGGGCCAGGGGATTGAGTTTGAGTATCTTTTCCGGGGTGTATTCTTTATATTCAGACTTCAGAGGGTAGTCAGTAAAGTAGACGGGTCCAAAAGGTACACCAGGAGAACAGAAAACAGCAGGCAGTGGGGCAGGTGGGTCAGGAGATCCCAAAATGAATTGGTAGACAGCAAATACAAAATAAGGCAATAGCTGTATGAGCTAAATTAACATAACCTTTATTCAAAAATGGCAATAAGTTTGGAGCGCAGGGTCCTTGGGTCTATATAGTACCCCCTCCAAACTTAACATTTTCCATGAGAGGTTCATCAGGGCATTGGGAAGGCCAGGGCTAGGGGAACTGGGTGCTTGGGTCCAAGGGTGGCAAAATGGCACTTAGCCCAGGAGTTTACTCATTGGTCGGGAATCTCAATTTGGCTGCCTGATTATCTTGCTTTAGTGTCAAGGTCATGGGACTGGGTTGTGGGCCTGTGCCTCTTTCCTGGGTTGGCTCTTGATTGGTTGCTGGTGTAGACTTTGAGTTTGAGAAGATAATAGTTTCCAAATCAGTGCCTCCATTAGGCGCTGTGATTGATCCTCCATTTTGTGTGATGATTTCTTTGGTTTGTCTCTTTTTACTGCATGGGTCAATACACTTGGTATCAGCTTGTGGGGGCTTGATCCCAGAAAAACGCAGGCAGGCATTCCTGCAGTCCACAGGCCCAGCGGCTCAAAGGAATCCAGGTTCAGGGTTTGATTCCTGCTCTTGGGCCCGGGTTTCTAGAGAAGAAGAATTGTCAATCCTGACACCATCCCCTTCTTCCCCTGAGGGCCCTCCCTTCCAATTCTTCTTGTTCAGGTAGAGTTGGACGGCTTCTTGGGCATTATTCAAGTTGCTCAGCGGCTCCCAAGTACTTTCTTTTAGTGGGTATCCTTTCCACTTGACGTAATACTGGGGTTTTTGATAGTGAGTTTGGTTGCCGTGTATGTATTCAACTTCATATTCCTCAGCGCGGCCTGTTTGGATGGGTGGGGGGCTGTCTTAATCTGTTGGTGGGGGAGAAAATTCCCATATTTTTTGAACAACAGGGAATGGTGGAACACATCATGAATCTTCCAGGAGGGGGTAGGTCTAGCTTGAAGGCAACATAACCAACTAGTTTGATGATTTTTTGGGGGCCGCTTCTTCTGTGAGCTAATTTCCTGCAGGGCACATGCAGGGGTACATTCCGGGAGTCTAGGTATACTTTGTCTCCAACTTGTAAGGGTTGGCCTGGGATTTGTTTGCGGTCAGCAAAGGCTTTGTATATCTGCACTGCGTGGTTTGGGTTGGTCAAGCATGTTTTTTGTGTGTTGTGAATCTGTTCAATCCAGGAGCGCCCAGTGGTGTTCAATTCTTTTTTGCCAATCTGGGGGTCCCAGGTGGGGTCAAACCCATAGTTGGCTTTGAATTGGGACATCCCTGTGAAGGCGTGGTCCTTACTGTTGTAGGCAAACTGGGCCATGGGGAGCATTTTGGCCCAATTGTCCTGATTAGCGTTGGCATAGCATTGAAGGTATTTTTCAAGGATCTGGTTCACTCGCTCAGTTTGGCTGTCTGTCTGTGGATGGTAGGAGGTAGATACATATTGCTTGATTCTTAAGTCTTTCATTGCCTGCGTCCAGTAGTTTGACGTGAATTGGGGTCCTCTGTCTCTGATGATTTCCTCGGGTGTTCCGTGTTGCGTGAGGATGCAGTCATATAAGTGTTTTGCTGCCTCAGCTGCCATGCAATGGGTGGCAGTTGGTACAAAGTATGCCATCTTGGTGAAGCAATCTACCATGACCAGGATTGCATTAAAGAAGAGGGATGGGGGCAGTTCCACAATGTAGTCCATGGAGACAGATCTCTAAGGTCCATGAGGTATATCCAGGGGTCTTAGAAGCTCTTCAGGTTTGTTTCTGCGAGTTTTGGTCTGCCCACAGGTCTCACACCCCTTCAGGTATGCGCTCACGTCTTGATCCATTTTTGGCCAAGCAAAGTTCCTTCTGATGCTCTGGAAGGTCTTGAGCCTACCTGGGTGTCCAGCCATCTCAGAATTGTGGTAGTCTCTCAAAACATTGGTTCTTATGTCTCCTTCTGGTACAAAGATCCTGTTGTGGAGTATTAGTATGGTTTCCTTCAATGAGTAGCCTTTTTGGTAGTGGGCGCTATCCAAGGATTTGAAGAGGTCAAAGATCAAGGTCTTGGTGAACTTGTCTAGTTCTTGGGCCCTTAGTACTTCTGGTTTGCTAGCTCTTATTTTCATCAATCCCAGGTGAATGCCTAGGCTTGCTGTGTCCAAGAGGATTTGGGTGTTGTGGTTGCGGGTTTCTAGGTATGTAGGCACCAGGTCAGTTCTTCTACTTAGGCCATTGGGTACTATGTTCACCTTTCCTGGCTTGTAGTCTATGATCAGTGTGTAGTCAGCCAGTTCTAAGGCCTATCTTGCTTGTCATTGGTTAAGCTGTTGTGGTTTGAAGAAGTAGACCAAGTTCTTGTGGTCTGTCAAGACCTTTACTGGATATTCAGCGCCACATAGGTATTGGCGCCAATGTTTCAGGGTCTTCATTATGGCTAGCATCTCCTTGTCATATATTGGGTAGTTTCCTTCCATGGGCAACATCTTCTTGGAGTAATATGTTACAGGATGTAGCATACTATCCCCTCCTTCCTGAAGAAGGACCCCGCCCACTGCAAAGTCTGATGCGTCGGTTTCCAGAACAAAAGGTTTGGAGGGATCTGGCATGGCCAGGACAGGGGCAGAGGTGAAGGAAAGTTTCAAGGTTTCAAAGGCGGTGGTACATTCCAGAGTCCAGGCAAAGGTGACCTTGTCAGAGCAAAGGCGGGTCAGGGGGAGAGTGATGTGAGAATTTTTTTGGATGAAATCCCTGCAATAATTTGCCAGGACAAAAAAACTTCTCACATCCTTTCTGCTTTTGGGCACTGGCCAAGATGTTATTGCTTCTACTTTGTCTTGTGCCATGGCAAAGCTGCTAGTCTTCACTATTTATCCCAGGAATTAGACTTCAGACTGAAAGAATTTGCACTTATTAAGCTTAGTGTGTAAGTTGGCTTGGGAGAGTTTCTAGTATAAAGTCCAGTTGGTGCAGGTGTTCCTTGTGAGACTTGCTGTAGATAAGAATGTTGTCCAGATATGCCACACAAAAACGGTCAATTTATTCCCCTAGGACAGTGTTGATCATCCTTTGGAAGGTGCTGGGGGCGTTGCAGAGGCCAAAGGGCATCATAAGGTACTTGTACAGCCCATATCAGGTTTTGAAGGCCATCTTGTACTTGTCTCCATCCTTGATCCGGATTTGGTTGAACACATCTTGGAGATCAATTTTTGAGTACACCTGGGCTCCAGTCAGTACATCACAGAGGTTGTCAGAATTAGGGATGGGGTAGTGGTTCTTCACTGTAATGTTGTTCAGTTTTTGGTAATTCACGCATGGACACATCCCATCATCTTTTTTTCCTACAAACAGCATGGGCAACAAGCAGGGGGCTTTTGACACCCAGATGAACTCTTTTTTTGTCATATCTTCCAGGTATGCTTTCAAGGCTACTTGTTTGCAGTGGTTGCAGCTGTAGATGGAGCCATGGTGAGGTTAGGTTCCCGGTATCAGGTCTATGGTGTGGTTGTATATTGAATGGCTGGGTAGTTTTGTGGCTTCTTCTTCACTAAACACATGGTCCCATTTCTTTAGGGGAGTAGGTAGTATTCCAACACTAGGTTCTATCTTTATGGTTAAGAGTTTGTTGGTAGGGGTTCAGCCATGGCTCATGCAAAAGGGGATGGTGTTGCAAGATTCAGGTTGGCCCAACATGGCAGTTTGTTTGTGATAGTTCAGGATCAGGCCATGTCTGTTGACCAGGAGTTGCCCAATATAAGGGGGTGGGGTAGTCTGGGTAATAGGATCAGGGATGACAGGTACACATTATGTCCAATTGTCAACAGAAGTTCTTGTTCACACTCATAGCCGGTGTCCAAAGAGCTGTTTCCCATGACTACTTGTAGGCTACACTCTGAAGCTGCCATGCCTAATTCTTCTTCTAGGCTGGCGTCAATAAAACTTTTGTCTGCCCCTTTATCAATAATGGCTTCAATATTGTGCTTGTTTCCCGCTACTTCTATGGTCACTTGGATGAACTTAGATGAACTTGTAAGACTGGGAAGAAGTGTTTATTTGTGCCAGTGAGATTGGGGCAGTGTTCTTCTTAGGGCAGGCTATGGTCAAGTGGCCCTCTTTGTGGCAGTGAAAGCAGAGTCCTTCATGGTAGTGTTGTTGGAGCTCTTCAGGGGTCATCCCTGTTCTGTTGGGAGTTGGTGTTTGGGGTTGGCAGGCCAGGGAGGAGCCAGCGTTCTCTTGGTTCATGCTAAGACTCTTGCACAGGGGAATTAGCTTGTCTAGGCTGAGGGTGGACATATGGTGCTTCAACAGGTCCTTCATTGCTAGGTTGACGCCCTTTCAGAAGATAATGGCTACCAGTTTGTCCTCAAGTTGGATGCAGGTTTTCAGTTTGAGGAATTTGTCAATATACGCTTGGATGGGTTGGGGACCTTGTTGAATTTATAGCAGGGAGTTCAGGGTGTAGTATCTAGTGTTGAAATCTTCACCTGTGGCCATTAACTCAGCCTCAAACTTGACGTAGTCTAAGAAGAATTCTACATCCTCAGTTGTGGCCTTGCCAAACCAGTCCAAGGCGTCCCCCAATAGCATTAAAGCAACCCCAAGGATCTTCTTGGTGTCACTGGCATAAGAGGGGGTGTTGGTAAGGAAATGTAGGCAGAAGACTGGCATGGCACATCTATCTTCCTCAAGCGCAAGCTTCCCCATCTGAGGCATCTCCACCTTTGTGAGGGACTGGTTCACAATCACATTTTTCACTTGGGAGGATAAAGCTTTGTTGGTGTCAGCGGTATCAGCGTTGATTCTCTTTGGGTCATTCAGGTTTGTATTCTTCCACATGGAAGAGATCAGGTTTGTGGTCATCTTATAGGTGTAATAAGTGATTATCAATAGCAAAAGCATACAAGATGCCCCAAGAAATAATAACATCTTGGGGCTCAGGGTACCAGGTTTAATAAAGATTGCTAAAATGTCAGGGATCCAGTCTTGGCCAGCTGGTCCGTTGTTTTCAGGGGTAACTTGGGATGAGTTTTTTTGCGGGCAATGCCCACCACAAGAGGGGAGCTAACTTTAAAAGGTATGAGGCAGACTTCCCTACCCAAGACCCCAGGCCAGCGGCTGGGATTATAGTGTTAATCACCCCTGTGAGGGTGATGTACACAATCCCAAACAGCTTGCCAGAATGGTTGGTTGGGAGGTCAGGTGCAGAAGCAGGCATGGGTTTTGGGGTCACAGGCGGTTCCATGGACAGGTTGTAAGCAGGGAGATAGTTGAATTTCCCTCTGAACAACTTGGGTGTTGAAAATATCCATGGGCCTTGTTGGTTGTATCTAACTGAGGATTGTATGCGGGCCAGGGGATTGAGTTTGAGTATCTTTTCCGGGGTGTATTCTTTATATTCAGACTTCAGAGGGTAGTCAGTAAAGTAGACGGGTCCAAAAGGTACACCAGGAGAACAGAAAACAGCAGGCAGTGGGGCAGGTGGGTCAGGAGATCCCAAAATGAATTGGTAGACAGCAAATACAAAATAAGGCAATAGCTGTATGAGCTAAATTAACATAACCTTTATTCAAAAATGGCAATAAGTTTGGAGCGCAGGGTCCTTGGGTCTATATAGTACCCCCTCCAAACTTAACATTTTCCATGAGAGGTTCATCAGGGCATTGGGAAGGCCAGGGCTAGGGGAACTGGGTGCTTGGGTCCAAGGGTGGCAAAATGGCACTTAGCCCAGGAGTTTACTCATTGGTCGGGAATCTCAATTTGGCTGCCTGATTATCTTGCTTTAGTGTCAAGGTCATGGGACTGGGTTGTGGGCCTGTGCCTCTTTCCTGGGTTGGCTCTTGATTGGTTGCTGGTGTAGACTTTGAGTTTGAGAAGATAATAGTTTCCAAATCAGTGCCTCCATTAGGCGCTGTGATTGATCCTCCATTTTGTGTGATGATTTCTTTGGTTTGTCTCTTTTTACCGCATGGGTCAATACACTCAGTATAAGCTTGTGGTGGGGCCTAATCCCAGAAAAACGCGGGTGGGCGGTCCCGCAGTCCACAGGCCCGGCGGCCCAAAGGAATCCAGGTTCAGGGTTTGATTCCTGCTCCCAGGCCCAGGTTTCTAGAGTGGAAGAATTGTCAATCCTGACAACAACATTATTGTCTATAGCCCCTTGGTAGAACAACATCACAAGGACCTGGAGAAAGCCTTTGCTACCCTGGCGCAACACAAGCTGCTAGCCAAGCCTTCTAAATGCCAGTTCTTCTGCAAGCAGTTACCCTTCTTGGGACACATAGTCTCAAAGGACGGCATTAAACCCAATAGCCAGAAAATTCAAGCCATCTGTAAAATGCCACCCCCCAAAGACAAGTCCAAGCTCCGCACATTCTTGAGGATGGTTGCCTAATTACAACAATTCATATACAACTGTGGTGTCCTAATGGCACCCCTATTCACCATAACTGGTGTTAAATCTAAGTTTGTATGGATCCCCCAATGTGACCTTTATTTCAGACGCCTTAAAGAGAAACTTACAACATCACCCATTCTCCAATACCCCAAACATGATGGGGAATATCAAATGAAGACAGATTTACAGACTCATCTATTGGGGGAGTACTACAAATCAAAAACAATGATGGTGACTTCCTGCCTGTAGCCTATGAATCACACAAACTGACAGACAGTGAGTGCCAATACCCTATACATGACAAAGAGTTGTTGGCAATTGTACACTGCCTAGTCAAATGGTGTTGCTACCTAGAGCAACAGGAAGGATTCACAGCACTGACCAATCACAAGTTGCTTATATACCTCAAAATGCAAGTAAACTTGTCCTGTTGTCAAGCCCTCTGGATGGAACTCCTGGAGAGGTTCAACATGGTTATACAATATAAGCCTCGTCTAGAACTTGCCATGGCAGACACACTCTTGCGCCTGTACGTCTGAGCCACAAGAGGAGAGGATGGGCTTGACTCAGACTGGCCTCTCCTGGTGCTCTGAACAAAGGACAAAGGCTTCCATCCTGGCACCACAGACATAATTAAAGAAACTGTCATTAAGAACAAACACTTATTTGCAGATATATATGGAACCCTGCATCAAAAGATGACTGACAGAATCATCATTCCTTATATTCCCACACATCTGCAAGCCAACACAATCCTACCTTACCATAGAGACTTAGGACACACAAAAGTTACAACCTCTATTAATTCCTCAAACACAAAGTATGGTGGCCAACCCTGTACCGGGACGTCCAGGAAGTTCTGGAACAATGCAAAGTATGTGAGAAATTTGCAAAGAGCAATACCCCACCTAAATCAGTACTACCCATTTGCACGCATCTACCTTTCAAGGTTGGGCTCTAGACATTGTGGGTGTAAATTCACTCCCCCCTTTATCCCTGGATAGGACAATCTTCCCGCACCACACAAAAAAATCTGCTCAGAAGCCGGCCAAGCCCCTTAATTCCCTTGAGGATTTAGCCCATAAAATTGATGAGAGATTTGTGCTGGCATACCCTTCCCAGGTGGTAAATACCAATGAGTTGAACTTGGTTCCCACTTGGGAAGAATCTCTGATTAATTTAGACTATTTTTTGGCTTGGGTTTGTCCACACTTGAAATTGATTAGGTCTAAGCAATCAGGTCGCGCTACTGCCAAATCTTTAAACTCCAATCTAACTGGATTGAATGTTGATTTAATTCACTCCAGCAATGCCAGCCAATCAGAGTTAAAGCTGGAAACTATTGAGAAACCCTCCAACCCTTTGGATTACCCTCTGAAAAATTTCTCTGCAAGCCAATCAAACTCCAGACCTGGGTCAGGTGATCTTTGAATTTAAATCCTATCCTTAAAGCAAGACAGGGGGCTGAAAGTCCCCTGCTTGCTCATTCTTTCAAATTAAAGTTTTTAACTTTCCCTCACTTGAAGTTTTAAACTTTGGGGCCTTTTATTAGTCCCCTTTTATCCCTGGCTTATTTTAGTATTAATATTACTGTTCTTTACCTTCCCAGCCTTTCCCTGGCTTATGGAGTTGTTTTTGAAGCCTCTATAGTTAACTTTAGTGTTATTGTATACAATTACCTTAGTTGCTTTCAAAGATCTAGTTTGAACTTTAAAATTAGTATTATAACCCCTATAATTACTTACTTTAAGTTTGAAATTGTTGTTCTTTTGCTTTTTTTGTGATCTGAGGCGCGGCACAGAATCACAACAGGAAATCCCAACCTTAGGATTGTATTTGTACTAAGTCTCAATTAGAATGGCAGGGAAGGTGATGCAATTACCTTGTGGCCCTGAATAAATAATATCTACTAGAAGTGGCTAGAGAGGCGCCAAAGTACATGGAGACACAAAGACAAAAATGTGAATAGAACTTAATTTTATTGAAAGATAGGAAATGGATTATATAGTGGGTTGTGATACCACAAAACACTACCAGGACAGTAGGATCACTTGCCACAAGTATGAGTGGGGCAAGTGAGTTGTGCAGGATCAGGAAACTGAACAATTGTATTTTTCAATTTGGAGCCAGCCTCATTTTGAAGGGCAAAAGCAAAAGAAAGATATTTGTCCTCAAAATAACCCAACAAAGGCAAAATCAAAACATGGTGAATGGCAGCATTTACGGCAGCTTTTGAGTTGCTTATTGCTTGCTATACGCTTTAAGTCTTATAAACCTACTTTTGAAGTGACCAATATCCTGTGGTTGCCGTTCCTTGTTCCTCTCAGCCTCCCTTTAGACTTTCTTGCTTGTGCTTGTCCTTTGGTTGCTCTTTTATTTGGGTCGCAAAATAAGAATAAGAGGATCTTAGAGGAAACAAATCTGTTGATGCTGAGCTCATATTCTGATACTGGTAGAAATATTGGTGCCTCTTTTCAAGTTTGTTGTTTACACCTTGGCGCCAGCTTTAGGGATGATATGGTGTACTACCCCAGATATGTGGGGGTGTATTTCCCATTCATGTCACCATGCTGGTGCTAACACAGATCAGTCCATGCAATTACTGGAGAACATTCATGGTTGCACCCAGGATATCTTTGCCACCAGTGAGAATGTTGTAAGAAGTTTGAAATGTGACAACCTTGAGTTCTCTGCCCTTGATCTAGTTCTATCTATGACCCTTAGCCTGACTCCCTTTTCTTCTCCTCCCTCAGAGATCCCAGTCCCACAGGTCTCAGAAGAGGACTTGGGTGGGCAAGAGCTAGGTCCCAAGTGTGCTCCCTAGTTGCTTGGTGGAATGCTATTGATGGGCTTGGAATCATACTTTCCCTGTCTATCTGCCATGTCCTCCCTATGGACGCCCCTTTGAGCAGCCATCCCAGTCTTGCACTGAATGGTGTCCTGGTGGGCCCTTCCCCTAAGATGGGATCCAAACTTAGTTAGTTTAGCCCCCCTCTCTCACAGTGGGCCCCATGCCAAGGAAACATAACAAAAAGAAGTACATCATTACTGTGATAGGCTTTGCCATGCGGTGGCCAGTGGCACAAGAAGTTAAAACCCATACAGGCAACAATGTGCAGCAATTTATAGGGAAAGAAATAATCAGTAAGTTTGGAAAGCCAGAGCTCCTGATCACCAACAGAGGCAAATAATTGACCTCTGAAGATACCAATGTTTACCTCACCAAGAATGGGGTCCAGCACACGGTGACAACACCTTACCATCCTCAAGCCAATTGACGCGTAGAGCGGCTGAATAGCAGTCTTGTGCAAGCCTTGGCCAAGCTTACTGCCAGGAGACCTGTGGACTAGTACAAGCAGCTACCAACTGCATTGCTTTTATGCCAAACTTGTGTGAACATATCCACCAGGAAAAGCCCCTTTGAGTTAGTCTATGGCACACAATCCAATATCATCCAAGCACTATCAGGACCTAAGCTGGAAATGCCAAGCAAGGTTCCACCCCGCTCAGATCCCCAGGTCATACAGGCCAATATCAATCAACCAGAAAGAGAATAAAAGCGTCTACAAAAGATCTTTGCCCCAATCCAAAAAAGGCATGGGGTTGGCAACAAAGTCTGGGTCATGAATACCAACAAAAGTAAACTACAGCTAGAAAAGGTGGGCCCCGCCATCATCCTAAAGGTAAAAAAACAACACTTACCTTGTGCAAGGACTTGGGAAAGGTAAACAAGACAAAGTCTGGGTCATGAATACCAACAAAAGTAAACTACAGCTAGAAAAGGTGGGCCCTGCCATCATCCTAAAGGTAAAAAAACAACAATTACCTTGTGCAAGGACTTGGGAAAGGTAAACAAGACAAAGTCCTCTGCCATGATTGCCTGAGACCCTGCAAGGCAAGACAGAAATAACGCAAGACCGTTCTACTTGCCACAGAACAGAAGTTAGTACAGTATGGCGCCCAGGCTCCCAACAACCTCCCTGACAACCTACCCCCAGAGGAGGCTGACCCTCAGTCAGGGAGGGGTGTTGAAACAGAAGGCTCAACCTGCCAGCAAGGTTCTAAGTAAGCGGATTTGTGACCTGTGATCCAATTATCCAGCTGCCCAAAGCCAGGTTAGGAAGTCAACTTGAATTTCCAAAAACAACAACATGAACAGAAGTTGATCCTTTATGGTGGATACCTTGTTTTGGCGCTTGACTCATTACAAGGATCAAGCCACCCCCTTCACCATCCTACCATGTGATCAACACTATCATGTTCCTGTTATCTATGATTCACAATAACTATATAATACTTATCTCTTAATAAAGAATATTATCTAGTTTCCAAATACTTTTCCCTCTTGTAACTCTTCTAAAACAGCACAGTTACAACATCTCAAATAGAAGCACACACTTAAATAAAATTAATACCCAGGAAGCACTTTGCTTACCTGCTTTTAATAGAATTCTTGTTGCTTTTCTGTTTAAAACAGTTCACACTAGTGGCAAGAACTTTGATATTGCTGAGGAGAAGTACCAGGCGCAACTCCAAGCCCAGTTTGCTGAGCAAGGGAGAACAGCTGCTATGGTCCCTGTATATACCCAACTTGACTTAAGATGCAATGAGAGTGGGTTGTACGTTTCACCAGGCCCAGCACAGGACACATTTTTAACAGCTAATACAATGTACCCCAAGGCCAACCCAAGCCTGTGCCACATATGGGACCCCTGGCAACTGTAGCCCCCTCACCTCAATTCAACCATAGCTTGGCAGTTTGGGTTGATCCAGGAAAGCCCTGCCTAATCCAGGTATCTACACGGCAAGTGTCCATAAGCAAAAATTGATTGCCATCAAACCTTTTGAGGCAATATTGAGCCTTGGCTCATCAGATTGGGAACTTGTTCCCTCTCAAGTGGGTCCCTGACAGAGCGCTAGGTATAGCCCTCCCAGGAATTGACTACTCTGGCCAGTGGCATCATAAGTGGGTGGGGTTAAGATGGTTGGTTTGGGCGTCGAGGGTGGTTCCATTGGGATCAAGTAGGCAGCAGGATTATTATACTTCCTGTTGAAGATCAAAGGGTAGATGGTGATTGCTTTGCTGTTGCAGACAATTTGGTAGGGTTCCTTGGGGGCGTTTGGGTGGGTGTACCACTGCAAGTCTTCCAAGGTCCAGTTTTTGTGATCAGGATTTGGGGGATACTCAGTGAAGTGCACAGGACCAAAAATAGCGTCAGGAGGGCAATATTAGTCAAAGGC
Organism: Entomophthora muscae; assembly: GCA_014839935.2. Taxonomy (NCBI): domain Eukaryota; kingdom Fungi; phylum Entomophthoromycota; class Entomophthoromycetes; order Entomophthorales; family Entomophthoraceae; genus Entomophthora; species Entomophthora muscae. The sequence continues at coordinate 79,654 of QTSX02007360.1, read as the reverse complement.
TTTGGTTTTGTTGCTGATGCTTGGTTATCAATACCTGAGGATGGGTAATGGTACTTTGGTGATTGCAGATGGAAGAGTATCAAAAATATGTAAGGATTCAGATTGGAAAACCAAAGGTTCATAACAACTTTATTGGTAAGGACAATGATAAATAATTTTCTCTGGTGCTTCTGGCTTGTATACTTACTCACATGCAAGTGCCTCTGAGCACTTTTCTGGTGCTATCTGGGTGGCAAGGTTTGGCATCTCAGGTTCTGTTGGTTAGTTGGCTACTTTATGATTATTTTTGTAGTCTTCAGGAACAGTTTTTTGGCTTGTTGGTGACATATCTTTGCCTGACTGGTCATTGATTCTGACAGGTTTGGATGAAGGTGTCATGGGGGTTTTCCCAATTTGATCTCAATTCTAGACTGGATTGACAAGCATTCTTGAGGAGAAGGAACTTGATTAAAAAGAGGTTCCCAATTGGGAACTCTAAATTACTAAATGGTGAATGGGCTTGAACTGGGAGTACTGGGCAGCTAAAGTTAGCCTGTCCAGGCCCAGCCAAACCCACTAAGGCTTGGGCGTAGCTTTTGGGGCCCAGAACGTGCCCTGCAGCTGTTGCCAGGGCAGAAATAATTCCCACACCTGGATTTTTGCTTTTTAAGGCAAATCCAGGTGCAGACAAATCCCTGCCACCTGCGTGCCCTGCCTGGTGGCTAGGAGCAGGTTCAATTCCTGCCCGGGGCTTCTAAACTATTACTTTTGTATCAAAAGTGGCACTGAACCTGAATACCTGTCCAATAGCCAAGTTGCCAAACAGAAGTATTTGAAGTCTTCTTATCCAGAGGTGGTCAATGATGAACCACCTGTGCCAAATGCCACACTGCCGTCTAAAACCCCTGATGCCAAAAACGCCCAAGCTCAAGAAACTCAATAAGGAAATGAGTCCTGGCAATGTGGTATAAGTACCTGATGGGCCAAGATCAACTCCCATTATCATTTTAAAATAAAAATTATGAGATATTGGTTTTCCTAATTATTGCCCTATTTTATCCTATTTATCTGCCAATTAACTCAAAAATATTCTGACCCTCCTGCTGCCCTGCCAGCTACTTATTGTCTTCCAGATGCTTCTTTTGATCCTGTTCATTTTACAGAATACCCTTGAATCCCGAGCACAAGGACTACACCACAGACAATATATTGGCCTGGGATCCCTTGGCCAGAACTAAAGAGTTAACCAGATACAACCAGAAAGGCCCTTGGTACATTACTGAGCCCTGCCTGTTCAGAGATAAATAAAACTTCCTCCCTGCCTACCAATTAGACATGAAACTGCCCACACCCCCAAACCAATGCCCACATCTGCCACTGAGTTTTTCCTGGGCCATACCAACAAGCTATTTGGGATAGTATACATTAATCTCACTGGGGTAATAGACACTATTATCCCAACCGCCAGCCTGTGGTTCTGGGTGGGAAAGTCAATGTCCTACCTCATTAAGTTAACACCAATTTTTTGGTGGGCTTTTCCCACCTAGTCCACAACCTGCTAGTTCCCAGATGCTAGCAAGCTGGCAGATCAGAGTTGGTTCCCCAACAAGGGCATTAAAAAGAGCAAAAGCAGAGCAACAGGTGGCTTCAAGTTTTTCCAAGAATTGAAAAAGAGCAGAAAACACAGTGAAATGTTGAGCAAAAAGTGGGTAAGCAAATTTATTAAATAAAATCAGGGGGAAATGTTTGAATTGGCACAGCAAAACATGACAGGAAGCACAGAGAAACCGTTTGAAATGTGGATCCATGGTTTTTCTGGAGCAAGAAGACAACAGGTCTGAGCAAAAAGCAGGAGAGAATCATCAGGAGAAACTGTTTGGGAAAGCAGGCCAATCCAGGTGCATGATTGGCTACAGGCCAAAGCCTGTTTTATCAATTTTTCATTAATAAACCAGAGAGAAAAAACCTAATAAATCAGGGGTTCGACAAGAAAAAAGTATGCTCTGATTGAATGAAGTAAGTTGCTAAGCTTAATTTTTTATAGGGAGAGAAAAACTACATAGTTTAATCCTGGAAAAGACAGGAATCAGAAATGAAAAAGGTTGAAACAAGAAGATATTTAAGGGGAAACAGACTAAAACAAGGGGATATCCAGAAGCCAGAGGCAAGACAGAAAGTCCAAGGCATAGGACAAGAAGTCCAAGATATAAGGAAAAAAGTACAGGATCCTGTCAATAATCATCACTTAGTCAACATCAAGTAAGTAAAAAATATCCATGCTGAAGAGGGAAAATCACAGCATGGGATAGAGCCCCATTCTAAAACCAGTATTTGGATTTATAATTACAACTCTGGGGGTTGAAATTATTAGCGTAAATACACTGCCCCTTTGACCCTGGATCCCACTGTCTACCCAAGACGTACCAAGAAATCAAACCTAAATCCAGCCAAGCCTTTACACTCCATGGGTTATTTGGTGCACAGAATTAATGAGAGCTTTGTGTTGGCATAACCTACCAAAGCTCCACCCTCCTTTCCTGGGTCCTCCTGTCTCACTGTGTCAGGGAACCAACCCTGATCTGCTGGCTCACTAGCATTTGGGGACTGAAAGGTTTTGGATTGGGTGGACAGGGCCCACCAAAGAATTGGCGCTAACTTAATGAGGTAGGACATTGACTTACCCACCCATAATCACAGAACAGCAGTGGGAAAAATAGTATCTATCACTCCCATGAGAGTAATATATACAATCCCAAATAGCTTATTGGTGTGGTCCAGGGGAAGCTCAGTGGTGGAGGCAGGCATTGGTTTGGGGGCAACGGGTGGTTCCATGTCTAGTTGGTAGGAAGGAAGGAAGTTGTATTTATCTCTGGACAGGCGGGGCTTGGTAACGTACCAATGGCCTTTTTGGTTGTATCTAGTTAACTCTGTAGATCTGGACAAGGAATCCCAAGCTAATATGTTGTCTGAGATTTAATTGTTGTACTTGGGCTTCAAAGGGTATTCCATAAAATGGACAGGTCCAAATGGAGCACCTGGAGGACAATATGTAGCTGGCAGGTTGGCAGGAGGATCAGACAATTTTTGAGTTAACTGGTAGATGACTAGGATAAAATACGGCAATAATTGGGGAAACTAATATCTCATAACCTTTATTTTAAAATAACAATGGGGATTGATCTTGGCCTGGCAGATATTTATATCACACTGCCAGGCTTTATTTCCTGGTTGGACTTTCTGAGCTTGGGCAGTTTTGGCATCAGGGGTCTTAGACAGCAGTGTGGCGCTTGGCACTGGCAGGTCACTACTGGTTGCTATGGAATGAGAAGACTTCAAATCCTTCTGTTTGACAACTTGGGTGTCAGGGGCTTCTTCAGGTTCAGTGCCACTTCCTGGGCTTTGGGGGAGTTTGGAATAATTCTCACTGGGAAACTTGCGCATTTCACTGAGCAAACCGCTGGTGTCAGGTATTGGCACCTTGGGGAAAATCTTGGCACTTTGTGCTGGTGTTTTGCCTTCAGAATCCTGTGTGGTGGTTAACAGTTTGGGTCCTGGCAGGTTGGCAACAACTTTATCAATTTGTAGCGGGCTATTGGGTTCCCAGCCTTTGGGTCTGGCAATCTGCAATGGGTTTTGTCCAGGGGTTGACTCTGGTTCCGTACTTTGGGACTCAGGAGCATCCAAATTGTTATTCCTGACACACTGTATAGGAATTGTTAATTGAATTGAACTGTTATTTGGCTTGGTGTTGCCCACTTCTCAAAATTATTAGGTCTGTTCAATAAGAGAGGAAAACATTGAGTCTCATCAATTCAAGTACACCAGTGCCAAATTTCCTGCAGGAACATGTGATAGGCAGTGACCAATAAGAGTCCCCTCCGGGAATTAATCCAAAACCCTTCAGTCCCCCTGGCAGTGACCAGAAAAAATTAGCTACCAGCTAATCATGCTCCTCCACGTTTCTGGTGCCTGGCTTTGCCCAGGCCACATCCCTTAAAAAATAAGCAGGTCCATTTTGGATACCTGCTTATTCATTCTTCAATTTAATATAGTTTTGCAACTTTTAAACCCTTTCATTTATTTGTTTTATTTTGGTACTTCCTGGAGTCCTCTAATCTAAAAAGTAGTGATAGAGTTTAGCTTGTTCTTATCTTACCTTCCCTGGGTTTATTTTCCTTCCCGTTGTCATCCTGGGTCCCCTACCATCAACAGTAGTGTTAATGTTGTTACTTACCTTGTCAGAGTTCAAAAATTGAGTTCAAACTAGGATTTTAGTATTAAAATCTATATAAATACCTACATGAAGTTCAAAACCTTTTGCTTTTGCTCTCACTTTTGTCCTGGTGTTGTCTAGAGCTGCCTTACGCTCTAAGGTTGTCACCGCCTTTGTGTACAGCAGGCAGGGTTGAACCCACAATCCTTCTGGACATCACAAAGTCTCTGGTAAATTCCCTAGGTTTTCTGCTGCCCTCTGTTTCTCTAATCTCAAATCACCCCAAAAATTCCCAAAATTGGTGCTGATTCTGAAAATGCTGCTGCCTCTTCTTGGGTTTTTTTTTACTTTGGCTCCTGTTTTGGTTTTAATCTGGTCTACCTCCCCAGACCTATGGGAACAGATTGCCTCTTCTGCCCATCATGTGAGAGACAACCCCTTCAAGCTCTTTTATCTATGGGAGAACCTGTTCACTCAGGTGCAAGGTCTTATAGCTGCTGGAGAGAATGTAGTGAAGAGTTTCACTTGTGACATCATTGACCTGTTCTCCTCTGAACCAGCCCTGGAGGTGGTCACCCAAGAGATCATCTGTGCCTCTGTCTCCTGAAAAGGAGCTTTTGTCCTTCCCCACAACATGCCTGTGTTTCCTGAGCCCACCCCAAGCATACCTCCTGGGTACCCAGTGGGATGGTGCTGATGGGCTTGAATGCCTACCTCCCACATCTGTCCTTCTCATCCTCCCTATGATCCCCTGTTCAAGCAGCCCTGCCAGTCTTGCACTGGATGGCATCCTGGTGGTTCATCCCACCCGGTTGGGAGCCAAACTTAGTTAGTTTGGTCCCCCTCTCTCACAAGTAGCTTGGGAATGATAAGCCATCTATTAAGAGTTAACAGCAACCAGACACCAGTATGGTTGTAGCAGATTATGTTATAAAAAGCCCTTCCAAGCAGGTTTAAAAGGCAGACAATTAATAGTATCTAACATTACTATCAATCAAATTATATTAGTGTCAAGACCCAATAAGATAAAATTATTATTACTTCCCAGATCCTACCAAAGCCACTTCTGCCCAAAGCTGCTGTTAATATGTCTAAACAATCACAGGACTCCTCAACTGATTGGCTCCAGCGATATAGGACAGAACCCCAGCAGGTGCTGCACTATACTCACCCCAATTGAAAGCACATATGTTGCTATAAATATTTAATTTCATCTTTAAATGTCCCAAGATGTCATTGCATCAACTCAATAATCATAATAATTCTTCCTCAATACCCCAAAATCTTGAAAGTATTATACTAATTCAATTCAATATTTTTTGAAAACTGCTAAAAACAGCAATACTTACTAAACCTTTTAAAAGTTTAATCTAAACTAGTCCAAAAGGCCTGAAACTTTATTATGCTTTTAAATTGGCCTTTAACCTTTCAAACACTAATTTTAAGCTTGAAAGTTACCTTAATAAATATTTATGGCTTTTCAAAGTAGAGTGCTGGGTTGGTAAAAATGGACTTTTGATTTCTGCACTTTTAATTATAAACACCCAGTGGAGCTTAGTTAATAAAATATTAAATTCCAACCATAATTTAAAATATATTGTTAAGCAATAAATCAATGCAATATGAATTTTGATTTGAAGCATTTTTGATTTGTACACTCTATTACTTCACTAAGTAAATTACTAAGTGATCAGCTGAAATTTGTTTCTATCACCAATTTATTTTTCACATAATAAAAATCACTAAAAATTTAATCAAATGATTTACAGGTGATTGGGAACTTGTGTGATATATTTTAGCTTATTTGGTTGAGTATGATGCATTAATGAAGCTTTTCTGATCATTTACATAGTGAAAAAATTAACATTAGGTGATATTTTTTTAATTTTGGGGTCTCAAATATTAAATTAATGAAACTTCTGGACTTCAATTTTTGCACTTTTGATTTTTTCTTGTCCATTCAAAGGGTAAATAAAGTCTATTTTAAAAGTCATTCAGAATTCAGGTGTATTTTAATTTGCATCAATTCGAGCCCTTCAACCTTGGTTTTTTGGTTTTAGCTGCCAATAAAAATAACCAAAAAAGTCAAATTTAAGAAAAATGTTAAATATTTGCCAAAATTTTATTGGAAAAGTGCAGAGGACAGGAAATTTATCGATTTGGATATTTCGATATCCTCACTTTGACTTTAGGCACTTGCCTTATGCTGAGCATACTTGTATTCAGCTAATCCTCCATCCCAACACTTCTTGGTACATCCTTGCCTGCACCAGTGCGTACTACTTGATCAATCAGTTCTTCCCTTCTTGAGGAGATTTTGTCGGTTTGGTTATCTTGTAAACATGCTGATGATAGGGATATTAGTTGGATCCTCACTAGTGAAATTGAATCAGTGAGCCTTCCTCCACTCTATCGGGGAACTGCTTCCAAACCAGTGGATCCCTGATATAGGTACTAGTTATTGCATAGTGCTGCATAATGGAATATTTTAAGCAGTGCAGCAAGCCTAAAGTGTATTATCTTATAATTGGACTCTACAACAAGTGCAGAAAATACTAAATCATGCTTTTTGCCAGTGCCAGCTCCTGTATTTTTAGCCTTACAATTGTCACTTACAGCAAATGTGACTAACTAAATGTGTTGGAACAACGGGGTTGACTTTCCCGGCAAGGTTGCAACTAGACGGGTTCTTGACCCGCAATCTGACTTCCCAGTGACCCGAAGCCAAATGTAGAAGTCAACTTGAATTACCAGATCCAGCAACATGACCAAATGACAATCCCTCCACAATGGACAGCTCAATTTAGCACTTGATTCATTACAAGGATTGAGCCACCTCCATACCAATCCAACCAAGTGACCACTAAAATCATGTTCCTACTATCCAGAATCACAATAACTATATAACATCAATATCTCAATAAAGATAGCTTTCTAGTTTCCAATTATTTTTCCCCTTGTAACTTTGTTAAACAGCACAGTTACGACAAATGAGAAAGATTTTGTGTATTATATATTACAGAAGGTCTTTAGTAGCTATAAAGCAATTCAAACCTGATTCTGAGCTGGTGTACTTATGTTTAAAGCCAAAACGTCTAAATATTAATGTAGTGGTACAACCTACTTAACACACTAAAGAAAAGGAAATTTAAGGGGCAGATTATAAGCCAATAGATTGATAAGAGTTAAGGGGTAGTGTAAGGTATAGCAAGCATACTTCAATGCGAGGTTTCTAGCAAAAATCATGGGTATAGAAGTTTGGAACAAAGCTAGCTTAGATATCTTAAGCGTAATCCGGGGGATGAAACACTAATGGCTATACTGAAATTAGCTGGCTCTAAGCTTCATCTTGATGGACAACTTGAACAGTACAATGCTGCAGTATTTTTCTCCAGGGGGCTTGAACTGAAGTCAAAATGTCTCGATAGCTAGTAGAAGTCTCAGACTTGTTAAGCACGACCTGGAGCGAGCCAACATACTCTCCATAAGTAGTTTGCCAAATGTGAAAGTTTTGGCATCGATCCACATATGGCAACGAACAAACCTATTCTTGTCAGATAAAGGCTATAAATTACTTTACTTCAACCATGACTTGCCGGAGAGGTTCATCTATCTCAGGTGGTGTACTTTGAAGCAGAATCATAGAAAGAGTCAGTGCTAAAGGTACAGAAAGATAAAAAATAATCCCTGCTTGGAACAGGGAAATGACTGAATCTAAGACTTCTTGGCTTAGCCTTTGAGAGTTAGTGGCAATAAGAATAACAAGAATACCCAAAAGTAGCATTGAAAAGGAGGCTGACTGTCAACACCCCAAACACCAAAGTAGAGAGGACAAAGGGGTTTAAAATTTGAGACCAAAAGGCGTATACGACAGGATGAGAAGTCTGCTTCCGAAAGCGCACTTTGTTAGGGTAAGCACCAAACTTAAACGGATTTAATTTAATAACTTACAGAGAGATAACTGCCAGTGATTGCGGTAAGAAATGGCAGTAATAAAAGTCATGACACAGCAAAGCAAAACGACAGCCCCTGAAAGAGGGCTAAACATGTTTAGAGAACATAAAATGCACAAACCCAAAACCAGCAAAGGGAGGAGCCACTGGTGTGGGATCTGGAGCTTCACCAAGAAGAAGCCCTTCAACCCCTTCCTTAATTAAATTTACAGCAGCAAAAAGAACGTATAAAATGTTAACAAGGCCAAACACAACTTCGAATCTTTTAAGCCTAAATGAAATTAATTTCACACATTTCCCAGCATTTTACCCGAAAGGATAGGCGCTGGAAGGATCGGATATATCACAAAAGGATGACAATGTTTCAGAAACCAGAATATTGAAAAGTCCAAAGGCGTCAAAAATGACGATATAGCCAAAGCCAGAAAGTGCTTATCTAGCATTAATAATCAAGCATTGAAATAAAAAACTCACCTAGACTCTTTATAAAGAGTGAGAGCCCAAGAGCCAAAAACCCTAACCCCAAATGAAGAACTATCCAAAGCAAAAGAAAGCGATGAGTGGATCTTAATCTTGGGAGAATTTTAAGCGCAAGCTGTAGAAGGGGTATGTGATCACGATGACTTGATCTTAAACTGGGAAGGTCTAGTGGGCTGTTTTGAAAGTTTGGATTGAAAACAGTACTGTTTGGCAGATTCTCTTCGGTATTAAACCTAGATTCTATAAAGCCATCATGATGCATGTGGTCCTGCTCCCCTTTCCTTTCTAAAGACTCGTTATTTTTGTAATAAGAAGAAAAATACCCAAATGTAAATGAGAAGACCCGTTTGGTTGATCTGTATTAAGTGTTCTTGCACTGGTATTATAAACACTGGGATCTGATTCTCCCATGTCTACTTTGACATCCATACCATACATAATACAGTATGATTATTTATGCGCAATGATAAAGTATCGAAATAAAGTTTGGTTGATATAAAAAACTGGTTCAGTGTCTTGCTTGGGATGCACAGCAAGTTGACTCCTGTAAACCAATGGTCCATCTTGGCTCATTGCAGTACTGTCCGAAATAAGTAGTAGGATGCGATCTTTTCGCAGATTTGATCAAGCAATTAGAAGCAGATGTGGCAGTCATTTGATTGATTGAAAATTAATATTTGCTTTAGAATTTAAACAATGTGGAAAATATGCCTAAAGTGGTAAGGATATAAGCGCAGGCCACGTCTAAGCATGATTAAATCGAAATTTCGCCTGGCAAGATCCAATTGCGATTCCCTTAATGAAGCCAATGCCATCTTAAAACAAAAGTAATTTTACATCCATTATTTTCAGATGAAGCCTGATAAATAAATCCATCAATCTGAATAAAGATTGGTCCAAATGGTGCACCAGCCATGCATTAATTAGCCCATGGATGTCTCAGAAGTTAACTTGTATAGTACAACTGCCCCAGAACCTAGGTCAGATACAGTAATGATCGGCCCAAGTTCTTTTTATAATTGTTATATAATTCAAGCTTTTGGACGAAAGGGATGAAGTACTCTCACAGACCGCACATGTGAATAGATATGTGATCCATGAATTACAACAACTGCCGTAATAATTCAAGGGGTACAGTCTAAAAGTATATTGGCTTCAGATATCTTGCCAACATGCCAGTATATGAATTGAATTAACCTTGCCCTAAGTTGAAATCCATATACATCCAAATAATATGTATCCTTTAAACAGATTTTGGTAAACAGTACACCGAGGCCAGCTCCAAGCAGGGTGTCAAAAGCAATCATAAATGAAGCTGGGTTTTTAAAAAAACTTATCTCCTATGTAGACTTGAATACCCAGTAAATTAAGTTTAAATTCTATTTGGTATAGCTTCTTCTATCAAATCATCCACCAATTTCATCATCATAAATTTACTTCTTGAAACCATATAAAAATAAAAGTGATAAGTTGCAAATGCTTATTGATTAAACTAGCCAATTGGTTATAGCAATATTTGTCAATACTTCAAACAAGGCATAGTATTGATTATCATCCTTAATTGAGATAAGAGGATCAGTATTCTGACTTTGGTTCAGGAAAGGATCCTGTAAAGCTGTGAAAGGCTCAATGCCAAGGTAAGACTCACTCGTACATAAATTATCGTCTTTCGCAAGATGGCAACTCTATATGTTGTTCAATTGTGCTAGAGAATTCCAAGGTGACATTCTCATTGTGATTAACCTAATTCACGTATATGCCTCTCAATTTTTATTAACAAATAAATAGCAAGGTTTACAATATACATTTATTATTGTATTTACTAGTTTAGTTGACTTCAGTCCTATAGCTAGTCTCTAGTGCACTTGTATATTAGGTTGTATTCTTGGTATATGCATTGCCTAAAATACAACAGGGTATATTTAAATTACAGAAATAATATAGTAAATGTCTAAGAAACATAAAAAGCTTTTATATCTGAAATGTAGATTCATGATTGTCGAGATAAAAAGAGTAATATTGCAAAGGCTCTTATGAAAAGTCAATTTTTATCACATTAAGATTCTAATCCTATTCCAGATTATAAATCACTGTTTTCTGAGGCTTAGGTATTTATGTTAAATAACTCAATCGCAGACAATACAGAATCTTTGCTTGATGCATGGGGACTGTCTTAAAGATTTTTATTACATTTGGAATTCTAAACTGGTAAATATCTAGAGTTCTCTTTAATATTGGTAGTTGATCTTCTTTGTGTACGTTTTTAATTTTTCAGGGTCTTAGACAGTCATGATGCATTAACATGAGTAATGTACAATACTAAGACTTTTGATTATGTAATGTTGTAAGGCTTAACACTACAATAATGCATGGTCACACAACTACAATTGAAATATGTGGAACTTATGTATTTTACTAAAACAAAGATAGTGGTTTTTATCTGCCCCCAAAAGAATTAGATTGCTACAAGTTAAATATCTTATTTAGTGTAAAAATCTCTAATTTTTATGTGAAAGTATAAAATTCGAAGCTTGTTTAAACTCAATGCCATATACTTTTCATAAATGATGTATTCTACTAAGCTCTACCAGCTATGAGGCTATAAAACAAGATTCAGAAACCCCTGGAACTTTTATACTAGGAAATCAGCAATCCAGCGCTTTCAGGATAGCTCAAAGATAAAGCTATTCAAAAATCTTCTCGGCTGTAAGTGGGCTTCACACTTTTCACTGCATCAAATATATGGGTCATCATTTTAGGGGTCAGGCCATTTTCTAATACATATGCTGCCCAAGTTGCAGTATAACACAGTTTGGTTTCAAGAAACGCAACTACAAATGTTTATATCTGAAACAGTAAGAAAACTTAATGAAAAATTAATGTTTCTCACACTGTGAACTATCAAAATGAAGCTAAGAATCTTATCTTTCTACTAATGCTAAAATATTAAAGCATAAACTACACTGGATATTAAAGTAAAAGCAATTTAAAAGAGCATAGGTCAGATTTTATTATATTATTTTGACAATGGTTGTCATAGCCTGGGTTGCTTCCAGGGGAGCCTTAAGTCAAAGAGAAGGGTCAATCCTGGAAGGCCCAATAGATGATGTGATTTATCCTCATCATGTATTTGGCAGCAGTGGCCCAAGGACGCCACACTCCCATGTGGGGGATCACTTGCTCAGAGAGCCCCAGAATGGTTAGGTAGGCAAACCCAAGCTTGCTGTAATAGTAGATCAGGATGGAATTGACACAGGAGAGTTATTCTATAGAGGCACTCATGAGCTGACTTGACAGAGCAAGTTGGCAAAGCAGAGGGGCACCTGGGAAGGAGAGAGGAGGCACAGGAACAAGAACTATCTCCTTATCTAGCACTCTTGGAGAAAGAACAGAGGCAAAAGCTGGATGATTAGAGGCAACAAGAAGTTGCTCTGTCTCCCAGCACGGGTGTTGAAACTGTAGGTACTGTAATGTCATGAACCACCATGCCATTGTTATTTCCAAAAGTTGTGTTTTAACTACCTGGGCTGATAAAAAAGATCCTTGCTGTCAAAACAACACCTTGATGGTCTCCCTAGGTGAACTAGTTCAGAAGTTAATCAGAGTTAAATATTCAGCCTGGGAGAACTCATTGATACATCCCAAAAAAGAAATGTGATTAGGTATTGGGCCTGCAAAGACAACAATCAATGCTGCACGGACAAATACTAGTGTATCTCAGCTGATACTGATCAGATTTGGACGTTCTTACGCTCAAATTGAAGCCACAAAGCAGGAGCTTCAATTTGGGCTATTTTTGGACAATAAACAAAAGCAAAGCGTAAAGTTCAAATATTCTCAAAGAAATATGATGCGATGCAATCAGCTGATGTCTCAGACTCACATAATGAGCCCCCAGATGAAGACCCAAGAACCTCTGAGAATGATAAGGAAAAATCAGATCAAATGATACAGTAGTTTTAACAGCTATGGCAACAACCAAAAATACCGCAGATTTAAACAAAATTATTTCAGACTTAAGCAATTCCAACTATCAGGTTAAAATATACACTCTGTTAACAGGGATTTCTGGCGTTAATGGGCAAAATGGGTCAACACAGCAAAGAAGTAATCACGCGCCAAGCAAGACTATTCAAAATACTATCCAAAATATATTGATTCACAAAAAAATGGTGTGATTTGACTTTTGGTGTACATATGTTTACTATGTGAATTGGTGACAAAATACACATAAGCACAGTGAGTCAAAACTCAAACCAAAACCAAAACACAATAGCAACTCACTATGTAAACAAAATCATTCAAATGTTGTGTGCAATGGAATGTAATCAAGAATGATACCAAGATATCTAAAATAGAGCACACAATCTGAAACATAAATTTTAAAATAATTGTGTTGGGTGCTTAATTTGGCGTAAAATCTGGGAAAATGGGTGGAAATTATTTCAGGTATTCTAAAATGGGTGTGGTAAAACCAAAAACAACTAATTAAGAAATAAAAAGTCTATAATCAGGATATTGGGTGGGAAAACTCTAATTAAATATTCACATTCAGATAAAAAGCAAAAATTAAAAACCAGTGTATAACTTAGTTAAGTATTATTTAGTATTTTATTAAATTTTAAAACAAAATGTGCACAACAACAGAGTGACAATACACTCGTTATGCGCTGTGGTTGCGGTTGTACCTGCAGGTCAAAGAACAGAGTTAGTGCAACCCAAGTGCCTACCCAGGAAAAAAATGGAAGAGGAGAGTTCAATGGTGACACTGCACTGACACAGCCGGTTCAAGAAGCACAAGCTGCTAGGGTGCAGGTCATCAACCTTTGGGTCCCCAAGCTGACCCAGAAGCCCACTAAGGTTACCATAACCAAAACAGTCAGGAACAAAGAGATTGAACTTACCTCCTATGTGTTTGACGCTGTGTACTGATAAGAGTTGGTCCCATCAGCCATGATGGCAAAGGTTAAGCCAGTGCTTGACGCTAGCTATGAGCCCTACGTCAGTGATGGCAATCAAGAAGACAACAAAGAGCCCAGGTTCTATAGAGCCACAGAGGAGCAGTTAGTGTTAAAGAAAGTTGCTGCGTTCTACATCAAGGTACCCATACCTTGCAAGCCTGTCACCAATCAGGATCCTGGATTATCTGAACCCACAAAGCCCACTCAGAAGCGCATTCCTGATATAAAGCACATCTTTCTTCTCTGGATCATGCGGGAATCTGGTGACTACAAGGAGGCCACAGCCCTTGTTGGAGTGGATCTCAAGTACGCCTCCAAGACATTCAACACCTTCATTGAGACTGGCTGAGTCCTTGCCGCGGAGAAACACTTGCACATTTCCACTATGCTCACCAAGGAGAACAAATAGGCAATCCACCAGTGGATAACCTGGGACTGTCATCTTGAACTGGAAAAATATACAGGCCATGGTCAAATCTACTTTTGGGGTTGAGGCCCTAATTTCTTTTTACTATCATCTGGTGAAGGGAATGCACTTTTCCTGGAAAAGGCTCAGGGTCTCTCTGTACAATCAGAATAGCCCAACCAATATTGAGACCCAGAAAAAATACACTGAGGCCTACACTACACTCAAAAACAAAGGGACAGTGAAATTCTAATATATTGACGGATTGTCATTCACCTTGTCTATATGTAATGCATATGTGTATGTCCCAAAAGGCTCACATGATGAGGTGGCTTGGCGTGCTGCAGTCTGCACCACAGCATATTCCATGGTGGCTCTCCTTGGCCCAAAAGGAATTGAGATGTACCAAATGGTATTGGGTTCTCACAATAGCAGGACCTTCTTATCTTTTCTCTGATTGGTCCATGAGCACCTGAGGCGCACAAGCCCGGGCTTCACCAATTTAATAGTACTGGACAATGTTGGTCTCCACAAGATGGCAGATACTCTTGCTGAATTTCCATCAATTGACACCAGCATTGCAGTGGGCCCCCAGCAATTGGCCATAGCAAATTTGTGCCTTCCCTTCCTCCCTGCCTATTTGCCCTTCCTAAATCCCATCAAGGAAGTTTTTGGATGGCTCAAGCAAGTTGTCAAGCAAGGGACCCCAACTGGGACCAAGGACCTCTTTGTTTTGCTGCAGGCCGGGATCCACACTCTCCCAGCTGAGACCGTGGCCAAATTCTATGGCCACACTGATTTGTTCATCCCCACGTGCCTTGCCAAATAGCCAATCAACTAAAAGCTTAGTGTGTCCAACTTTTCTATATTCTCTAATTTACTATTTAAGATTTATTAATTATCATTTTATATTTAGAAGCTTCTAAGCTCACATCACATTCAGGGGGACCATCAATGAAGGTTTGTAATGTATTTATTTTATATTAAATTATTTTATTATGGCATCTGAGGCTATCCCAAACACTTGATACTGGATTACGCATATATATTTATATCACTCTTATCAAATTGTTATAAAAATGTAATTAAAAAATTAAATATAAAATGTACAAATTAGAAGTATATTTTATTAACATATATTATTATGCTTTTATTAAGACCTTCTCCAGGATTTATTTTGAAAAACTTGCTTTCTAAAATAATAATTAGAAAAATTAATTATAAAAAAAATCTAAAGTGTAAAGAAATTTATTGGTATAGAGAATATATCAGGAGCACCTGTAGTGGGTTCTTTGGTATGTGCCCACCCAGCAATAGAGGTGGCGCACAACCTCCACCGCACACTGTAGACGTGGATACAACCTGATTAAAATATTCACGGCGGCTGGTAAAAGGGAGTGTTGTTAGGTGAGAATGCAGGAGCAGCTTCTCTGCCGGGGCTGCAGTCCTGTAAATCCCTGTCAAGACCAGGGCGTCCTGGATTACTGGTCCACCAAGTTGTAGCTGGAGAGACCTTCTTGTTCTACAGGGAGAGCCTGGCCTTGTTGATCCTGAGAAGGACCCTGTCCAGGTCCTCTATGGACCTGCTCATCCCAAAGTAGAAAAGGAACCCTTGGTAAACAACCAGATGAAGCCTTTGCCAGCAAAGGTGTGGGGTTCCTGTCCACCAGTCCCCAAAGTGTGTCCTGGATTGTAGCCAGGGACTGGCTGGAAGGGATTGTCATTCTCTAGTAAGGGAAAATGTATCTCAGAAATATGTATAGGGGTCAAAATGGGCTTTTATTCACTCTCAGAAGGAAGATCCCCTTAGAAACCTTCTGGTATATGGCCTGGGGGGTCAAGGAAACAATATGGATTTGCTAATACTTGGAGTCCTCCAACAATATCTTGGACTCCTTGTACTTGGTCTTGGACTCCTGCACCTTGGTCTTGGACTTCTGCTCCTTAGACTTGGACTTCTGCACCTTAAACTTGGACTCTGGCGCCGCGCTTAGGATCCAGCTTCTTATTCTTGGGCTCCTGCTCTGTTATTGTGGGCTTCAGCTCTCTTTATAGCTCCAGTGGCCTTGTTACTCCACTTGTATAAGTACAACCAAGCTCCTGCTGGTGATCAAAAAGCTTCCAAAAACCTCTTGGCAGAAACTCAAAAAGGCCTCCAAAAGACCCTCAAAAGACCCTGTAACTTTCCAGCCAGCCACCTTCTTATAGTGTCCTTTTCCCAACGATCCTGCCTTCAAAATGGCTTTCTTCAGAAGCTTAAACCATTGCCGCTCACTTTTTCCTATAATAACTTAAGCTTACATACTTTCTCAAAAGCTTAAAGTATTCATTCACTATTTCCTCACTTATACTTTAAGCTTTTGGCTTCCAACCAATCATATTCATCAGGAAACCTGTCAGAACTCAACCAATGAATGCAGAGCGCAGAGATATACCATTTGTGAAGTTCCACTGGGATCCAACTAGGAAAATAATTTCCACAGCTCAAACTGCTCAAAGCAACAACTCTTCATGCACCAAAGTGTTAACTGGTCCATTATTCTGGCACCAGTCTTTCCTGCATTCAACCTGAACAAATTTAAATAGTAGAATACTATTTAAACTGTTCTTTTTGGACCTCTTCAACGTTTTCCCCATATTTTCAAAACCACAGGCTCAACCCGCCAGCAAGGTTCCAACCAAGCGGGTTTGTGACCCACAATCTGATTACCCGGTCACTTGAAGCCAGACTAGGAAGTCAACTCAAATTAACAAATCCAAAAACATGAACAGATGATGATCCTTTATAGTGGATACCTTGTTTTGGCACTTGACTCATTATCAGGATCAAGCCACCCCTTTCTTCCATCCAACTGTGTGATCAATAATCATGTTCCTGTTATCCTTGATTCACATTGACTATATAATCATTATCTCACAATAAAGATTATTATCTAGCTTCTAAATATTTTCCCCCTTGTAACTCTGCTAAAACAGCACAGTTACAACATTGGTAGCACAGGTAGGTTCTCCATCCTACCTTATCTTGAAAAATTCCGCCTGTTGCCCGCACACGCCGCGGCCAACAAATCCTTGACAGAACTATGTCTGGCCTCCTGCCTGACTGGACTCCGTACACTTCTGGTGCCAAGATACCCAATGGCTTTGTCCTGTACCAGAACACAGTGATCCCACTACCCACCTTCAACACCATGTCTGCACAGGGTTTCTTTCAGGCTCCCTCCTCAATTCCGCAACCAGCCGATGAAAACACCATGTCTGCCTATGTAGCTCAAAGACTACGGAGCGCTGCCTTGGAACCTTTTGCTGGGGCCAACAACAACAACACTGCCAGATGGATCCAGTCCGCCCAGAGCAAGCTGGCCCAGATGGAATGCCCACAGCAATTTAGGATTGCAGAAATCTTCATTTGCCTAACCCATGATGCTGGCACCTGATGCAGAAAGTGGCACAAAGAATATGTTGAGAAGGACTGGGATAGGTTCAAATAAGACTTCTTGGCAAGATTAGTGCTTAAGGACACCACACTCATGATCATACGCCAAGTAAAGAACCTAACCCAGACAGGCACCATAAAGGAACTCATCTGCGCCTACAAAGAACTCTGACTTTGCACACTATCTGACATGGCCTTTGACATCCCAGCAACACACCTCATGTACTACAACACCCTCAAGTTGCATGTGATGAGGCATGTAAAGCTGGACCAGGTGACCAACCTGCAAAGCCTGTACCGTGAAGCAGAGAAAGCGGAGCAAACCTCCAACGCACTTCATAAGGTACAAACTGGGAAACAAGAAAGACCCAAGGACTCCCATCCAGGCGGGTGCTCCACTCAACCACCCCCTGGAGGCAACAGGAACAACGCCAACCACAAAACCACGGGTTCAAATGGACATGGAAATGGAAACAATGGCCAGTCAAATTGTATCCATTTCCGTGTCACCGCCACGCAAGGCAACCAAGACAAGGGAAAAGCCCCAGGAGAGCACTAAGCAAGCCAAGCTCTTCCCACACAACTCCTTACTTTCCCAATGATGAGTACCAACCCAAGGATGTGGACTAATGCCCAATGATACAAGTGCCCTTGGAGGACCTGGTACTGTACACCATCACCAGACATTCCAATAAACTGATGTCCTATCCTTTCCGCTTCCACAGTTACACAGGCTCAGCACTCCTGGATTCAGGTGCAGATCAAACACTGGTCAACAGCAGCTTTGTGGATAAGTTCAAGCTGGCCACTAATCCCTTGAAGATTAAAAATGTGGTCCTGGCTGACAAACACTACATCACTGTGACAAAGGAAACTTCACCCTTCTCTGTCATGATTGAGAACCTCCACTCCATCATCCAAGGTCCCATCATTGACTTCCCAAAGTTTGACATTGTGCTGGGACTAGACTGGTTGCAAAAGAACAATTCTCACGTAGACTGGGCAACCTCAGTGTTGACCATCAAGCGTGAAGGTGTCAACCACCAGATCTACCCTGACTCTGTGGACCAACTCCTACGTGACCACGTCTTTTTACACATCACAGAGACCCTGGACAAGAAAGAAAACCTGAAGGCATTGACTGGGACTCCTGCCAGTACAAGATCATACACTTCAAAGATCACCAGGATACCTTCACGCCTCAGGACCACAATATTGTGGCCCGCCATCCAGAAATCTTCAAGGAAGCGCTGCCCAGGCTGCCCCCTGAGAAGCACATTCAGCACTCCATCCAACTCAAGAGGGCTGTACCCAAGGCGTGCCCTATCTACAGGCTGACCCCAAATAAAGACAACACCTTATGCGCCTATCTCAAGGAGGCATTGGAAAAAGGACTTATCTGCCCCTCACAGTCTCCCTTTAGGGCTGCCATATTCTTTGTGGCTAAGAAGGACGGTACCTTACATCTGGTCACAGACTACCAAGCCCTAAACAAAGTTACTATTAAGAATTTTTACCCACTACCACTGATTGACAACCTCTTTGATGCCTTAGGAAGAGCCAAAGTCTTCTCCAAGATCAATCTGACTGCAGGCTGCAAC
This sequence comes from Entomophthora muscae, assembly GCA_014839935.2. NCBI lineage: Eukaryota > Fungi > Entomophthoromycota > Entomophthoromycetes > Entomophthorales > Entomophthoraceae > Entomophthora > Entomophthora muscae. The sequence goes on along the minus strand of QTSX02007360.1, from coordinate 60,625 downwards.
CAGATTGGCATTAAGGAGGAAGACATTCCCAAAACGGCCTTCCACACTAAATATGGTTCCTACAAATGCGTGGTACTCAACTTTGGTATAAAAAACGCCCCGTCCACCTTTGTGATCTTCATGAACAAAGTATTTGCGCCACACATAGGCAAGCATGCCCTAGTCTACCTGGACAACATCATTATCTACAGCCCCTTGGTGGAACAGCACCACAAAGACCTAGAGGCAGTCTTTACTACCCTGGCACAACACAAACTGTTAGCCAAGCCCTCCAAGTGCCAGTTCTTCCGTGAGCAACTACTCTTCCTGGGACACATAGTCTCAAAGAACAGTATCAAACCCAATAGCCAGAAAATTCAAGCCATCTGTAAAATGCCACTCCACAAGTATAAGTTGGAACTCCACACCTTCTTGGGAATGGTAGCCTATGTATGCTGCTTCATACCTGACTGTGGCGTTTTGACTGCCCCCTTATCTGCCATAACAGGCGCCAAATCCAAGTTTGTGTGGACTCCCTAATGTGACCTCTGTTTTAGACGCCTCTAGGAGAAACTCATGACAGATCCCATCCTGCAATACCCCAAACGTGACAGGGAATACCAAATGGAAACCAACGCCTCAGATGCATCCATTGGGGGAGTACTACAAATCAAAAATAATGACGGTGAATTCCTGCCTGTAGCTTATTAATTGTAAAAATTGACAGATGACAAGTGTTGATACCCTATCCACAACAAAGAACTGTTGACTATTTTGCACTGTCTAGTCAAATGGCGCTGTTACCTAGAACGGCAGGAAGAATTCACAGCATTAACTGACCACAAGTTGCTAATCTATTTCAAAACTCAAGCAAATCTGTTGCGCTGCCAAGCCTGCTGGATGGAGCTATTGGAGAGGTTTAACATGCTCATCCAGTACAAACCTGGGGCTGAGCTTGCCATGGCAGACACCCTGTCCTGCTTTTATGTCCATTCTTCAAGAGGGAAAAATGGGCTTGACCCAGAATGGCCTCTCTTAGTACTACAAACAAAGGACAAAGGTTTTCCTCCTGGCACAACTGACATAACAAAGGAAACAGTCATCAAAAATGAACACCTATTTGCTGACATATATGGGACCCTACACAGAAACATGTCTAACAGTACTACCATCCCTTATATCCCCACGCATCAGCAAGTAGACATCATCCTACAATATCACAGAGACCTTGGAAACACCAAGAGTCAAAACCTATATGAATTCCTTAAACACAAGGCCTGGTGGCCAACCCTGTACCAAGACATTCAGGAAGTTCTAGACCAATGTGAAGTATGCAAAAAGTTTGCCAAAAGCAAAACCCCGCCAAAGTTGGTACTTCCCATCTGCATGCAGCTACCTTTCAAAGTATGGGCTCTTGACATTGTTGGCCCCATGCAGGAAAACACAATGACAAGAAATACATCATCACTGCAATAGACTTTGTCATACAATAGCCAGTAGCACAAGCAGTAAAGACACATACTGACACCAACATGCAGCAATTCATAGGAAAAGAAATCATCAGCAAGTTCAGAAAGCCAGAACTCCTGATAACTGATGAAGGGAAAGAATTAGCCTCTAAAACCACCAATGTATACCTTGCAAAAAGGGGTCAAACACACTGTAACAACGCCATACCACCCACAGGCCAATGGACATGTAGAGCGGCTTAATGGTAGACTTGTACAAGCCTTAACCAAACTCACTGCTGGGAGACCTGAAGACTGGTATAAGCAACTACCAACTTCATTACTTGTGTGTCAAACCTGAGTGAACAGATCCACCAGAAAAAGCCTGTTTGAGCTGGCATACGGCACACAGCTAAATATCATTCAAGCACTGACAGGACCTAAACTGGAAATTCCAAGTGAAGTCCCCCCACGCTCAGACCCTCACGTTGTAAAGGCTAAAAGAGAACAAACAGTGAAGGAGAATGAATGTCTACAAAAAACCTTTGTCCCCATCTGCAATAGACATGAAGTTGGGGACAAAGTTTGGGTCATGAACGTTGACAAGAGCAAACTACAACCCAAGAAAGTGGGGCCAGCAATCATTCTAAAGGTAAATGACAATAACACTTACCTTGTGCAAGGGCTTGGAAAACGTAAGCAAGACAAGACCCTACAGCATGATTGCCTACAACCCTGAAAAGTGAGACAAAAACAATGAGAAACTTCCCTGCCTGCCTGCCAAAGAACAAAAATTAGTCCAATACAGCGCCCAGGCTCCTGACAACCTCCCTGACAACCTTCCCCCAGAGGAGGCCAACCTTCAGTTGGGGGGGGTGTTGAAACCACAGGCTTGACCTGCCAGCAAGGTTCCAACCAAGCAGGTTTGTGATCTGCAATCCAATTACCTGGTCACTTGAAGCCAGACTAGGAAGTCAACTTGAATTTCCAAAAACAACAACATGAACAGAAGTTGATCCTTTATGGTGGATACCTTGTTTTGGCGCTTGACTCATTATCAGGATCAAGCCACTCCCTTCTTCCATCCAACCATATGATCAACAATCATGTTCCTGTTATCCTTGATTCACATTGACTATATAATCACTATCTCACAATAGAGATTATTATCTAGCTTCTAAATATTTTTCCCCTTGTAACTCTTCTAAAACAGCACTGTTACAACAATATATTTACAAATCTTGTAAAATCCAAGGAAAACATCCCACCAAAACAACTTTGTATCCAGCTCTCATAGCAACATACCTTCATCTATCCTAGGAACTTAATAAATAAATATCTTACCCACACTCCTATCCACATTTCTTCTTGCTTTTACTACTAAACCAAGGCAAAACATTCTACATTTCCCACTTTGGCAAATCAATTTGGCAAAATCTTGGCTCATTTCTCTGGACCACCAGTTCTTCATCATCATCTTCTGATCCTTCAGCCAGCTCATATTCCTGCTCTTCAGCTTAAACAGCAATCAGTCCATCTTAGACAACAAACAGCTCATTCCAGTCTTTCAACAGCTTATCAGTCCTCTGGCTACTCCTTTATCATGACCAGCTACTCCTTCATCATGATCTCTGAGCCCTTCAACTTATCCTCACTAGGAACCATCTTGGTTGCACCTGCAAAATGAACCATTTTGGTTCCAAACTTCAATATGAACCAACAGTACTTCAACTAGCCTTCTCTGTGATCAAACAGTTCCTCTCACTAGTCTTCTCTGCTGATTACTTGAACCACCTTGGTTCTTTATCTCAGTCCCCGTTACCAGAATCTGTAGACCCAGGCATAAGTCTACATTGAACTGGCGTTTGACTGGGCCCTTGCAAGTGGAATTCCACTTAGGCCATCCAACCATAGATCCTTAAGCCCTATGCTGTTGTTTTTACTCACCCAGGTGATTAAGTCTGGACTTTCAGTTGCAGAGGAATCAGCTCTACTTCCCAGAGGACTGATCACACCAAGTTCTGCATCTTGCTATCCTGAGCAAACCGCCTTGATGACACCTCTGAGCAAATTCATGCCCTCCAATGCTCACTTTGGGTTCCCCCCAAAAGCTCCCATAGGGGCATAAATGAGGACACCCTACCAGTCTGTTAGGTAGGGTGCTTGCTCACAGACCTCCTGTAAGTGTATCAGGGTATGAGAGCACTCAGAGCTCTTCCCCTCCCTGAAGCCCGCACTACCTGCCAGGGGTTCAAAGACTTCTCCACCTCAAACTGACAAAGTTCCCTGCTAGCTATCTCATTCTTCACCCTTTTGCAGCCACAGTTCCCTGCTAGGTGAAAAACTCTAGCCCACAGCAGCCAATATATTCTGCTGGGTGGAGGCAACATCTGCCTCTAGTAGTCTTTACACCTACTAGCTAGGCCTTACCATCCCTAGTAGCCATCATTCCCTACTAGGTCTCTACCTGCAACAAACAACCAAACTTTTTCTTGGTCAACATTAGCCCTGCCTGAAAACCACCAAACATGTGGATTGTCACAAAAGGCTTCCGTAAATTTGCACAGTTTGTTTTATACAGCACTAATTTTCTTTTTGTGCTTGTTCTTGCTGAAGATAAGATCCATAGCCAGAGAGATCATGTCTCATTGGCACTCCAGACCAGCCCAAAGTCAGCAAGGAGGATTTTGGTCTTCTTGACAGCTGTTGCATCTGCAACAGGCAATTTACCCACCACATGCCCAAAGTTCTCCAACAGGTAAGACAGGGTGTGCTCCACCAGGAAGCAGAAGCAAGCAGCCACATGGGCCTGGCCCATCTCCAGTGTGTTCTTGAATGGGAGCGTCACCAGGACGTCTCAAACAAGCTCAATGAAGTTTACACAATAAACTTCACTGAGGACCACTAGATCAAGGTGGACCAATTGGGCATTGTTGTAGGCATTAACTGCCCACTTGGATGCCCCCTTGCCATGCGTCAGCCCAGCTAACGCCTCCTGGGACATTGGGAAGGTAATGTGAATCCTATCCTTGAGCTCCCACAAGACAGGGGGGACAGAAACAGCTGCTTTGCCACGTGAGTGGCATAATTTGCATAAAATGTGGTAGGGACAAAGGGGGCCAGGACCTGGCATATTTTGCAGTCTATGTTTTCTAAAAAAGGTGAGTATTTCCAAATTTTTATTAATTTTTTATATTACTTTCTTGGATTTCCTCCTTACCCGCAGCTTTGGCCAGCTTGGCCGTTCTTGGTGCAAGCAGTTGTGCAGGCAATTCTTTATCTTCTGTTCTTGCCTCTTGATAGGTTTCAGATGGGTATACATTTTAGGATCATCTGTCCAGACAGACGGCACAAAGAGGGCAAATGACTTAAAATGGGGGCCCTCAACCACTGTCTTTTGAATGCTGAGTAGGCACTCAATTGTCTTCTCAGGGGTGTCTGGTATTTTGGTTATTAGGGCCTTTGCGGACACCTTGTATATTTTGTCCCCTTCAAGGACAGCAGACTTTACTCTGGCTTTGACCTTGCGGTCAATTTCTTTGATCTCTGCAATTACAGAGTCAAGGTCTTTAAGAATCTTCTTTGATTCTCCCATTTATTTTCACTAACCTTTTTGTATGTTTTATAGCTTTTATCCCAATAAAATCTGTATTATTCTGATACTTTTGCTTCTTTGTTTATTTCTGTTTGTTTTCCTATTTAATAAATTATCCCATCTTTTTACCCATTGTGTATATGTTTTACGCTTATCTCAATGTGTTGTTTGCTTTGTGTCATCATTGTTTCCTTAATTGCCATATTATTTTTTGGCACTTTACACAGCCCCTTGATAAAATATTGGCAACAATTTGATGATCAGCTAAATTTGAATTAGAAAATTCTAGGTTAATTGTGTTTAGATAAAGTTGTTGCTGATCCAAATTCAACACCTTAATGATAAACTCTAAGCCAATCAGGAGCTGAGTGATTAAGTGATTGTTGTGACATAAAGGGTCATTCAATAATTCTTTGGTGCATGTGCACTAATTAATATGATTGGCTGAATGTTTTGCTATTGTGCGCCATTGCTGCTGTGGCAAGTTGTTGATGGAATAGTGCCCAATTGACTGCTGGGTTAACACTAGTCTATCAACAACTTGCCACAGCAGCAATGGCGCTCAATGGAAAAACATCCAGCTAATCATATTAATTAGTGCACATGCACCAAAGAATTGTTGAATGACCCTTTATGTCACAACAATCACTTAATCACTCAGCTCCTGATTGGCTTAGAGTTTATCATTAAGGTGTTGAATTTGGATCAGCAACAACTTTATCTAAACACAATTAACCTAGAATTTTCTAATTCAAATTTAGCTGATCATCAAATTGTTGCTAATATTTTATCAAGGGGCTGTGTTTGGGTACTAAAAATAACTGTGTTCTGGATCTAGATACACGGCATAGTAAATATATGATTTTATAGAAATAAACTGAATATAAAGAATAAAAACAACTATAAACAAAGAGAAAATGAACAATCAAAATTCAAAAAAAGATAATATAAATAGAAAATTTTTGGCAACAGGGGGCTTATTGGGGCGGGGAAGAGTGATGCCTAGTAGGCAGAATAGTGCAGGAAGGAAGACATAGAGGCAGTGTTGGCCTGGGGGGTCTGGGATTGGATGGGGCTGGAAGATGGGGGTAGTGGTGGCGGGGGTAGGAGGATTGTGTGTGATGACCACCATATAATGCTTGTTATACTCCTTGTATGTCATTGGCTGGATGGGTTGATAGATGGCTGTGGCACAGGCTGGGAGGCGCTTATCCTTGTGTGATTGGTTGCCCATGTTCATGTGGAAAACCATTTGGGCAAGCAAGTCAGCCACCATTTGGCAACCAAAGAGAGAATTGTGGTCAAGGACCCTAAGATAGAGGTTGTTGAAAGCCTGAGGGCAGAGCTCCTGGAGTGTATCTCCAATATTAAAGAACACAACATCAGCCATATGGATGTCAGTGTGACCAGCTGGGTACACAGAGGCCTGGTGCCTATGTTTCTGGATAGCCTCAAGAGTGGTGGAGCCACCCTCCATCTGGTGGCTCAAGAAAACCTGGTAAAGGGAATTTGAGCTATCCCAGGAGTCAAGCAATTCACCAAGGATGTGGCTGTACTTGTAGTCATTGGTAAAATCTGGGTTTTTCTAATAGTAGACAAAACCCTTGGCTGAAACAGCCAGAAATGCACCAATGAAAGTCCCCTTCTTGGTCTTCTTCCTCCCTTTTTGGGTGGCGGCTCTTCCTTGCATGCCAAAGTTATCAAAAGCTATTGATGGCTTATAATATGAGACAAACATGACATCATCTGACAAACTTGTCAGGCATTTGACCAGGTTCAATTTGATGACCTGATCATACAGGAAATCCTCAGCGCCATCCCATTGATTGCTGGCAACATTGATAAGAACCCAGATTGACACCACCTTTCCATTATCCACAGCTGCACCATACACTTGGAAGCCCATATGTTATGGTGTGCAAGTTGTTTACAGACCTGGGTCAAGGAAAGCTTGGGGTCCTGCTGAAATAGATTGAGCATGATTGGGTATGCCTCAATGATTTGGGACTCAGGGGCCTTCTTGGGCTTCTTGGCTGTCCCAACTAGGTTCCCCCTGTTTATCAGGTTGTTGAATTCCCGCATGACAGTAGCCTGGGTGAATTGTAATTGGCTGGCTATCTGATCCCAGGCCAGACCCTGCAGGTTCAGTGCCACAATTTCCCAAAGAATTTGGGCAGTGATGATTTGTTGCTTGGGGCGCTGGGCTGCAGGAGCTGAAGCCTGATTGGCTGATAGGGGACAGGTTGGATGATGGTGGGAAGTTGTTCCAAATCAAGGTTGTCATCCTGATTGGTTGGTTGACGGGAAGCTTGTGCGGGGGTGAGTACAGGAGCAGGGGCAGAGCTAGACACTAAGTAACTGTTGAAAAAGTCAAAGCCATAGGGGTCAGGGGTCAGGTATAGGTCAGCTTCCTTGTTATCTGCCTCAAAGGCTTAGGTGTAAACAGATGCCCCCACGTTCTGAGCCTTGCCTCCATTGAAGCTGGCTTGGCTTCTGCTGGCTTGATTGCTGGTGCTGTCAAAAATGTTATTGCTGTTGAAAACCATCTTAAAATAAAACCTAGGATAAAATCACTAAAAGTAGAAGCTTAAAATTTTATGGTTTATTTTTATTTTAATCTCAATTCCATATTTGGAATGCTCTCAAAACCATTTTACACAAATCAGGAGCCATGAAAATGAATAAAATGCCTCTGTTCCTAAATTGGATAGCTGCTGATTGGCTGTTAAATTGATAGTTTTCTATTTTAGGCTGATCATACTACACATCTTAGTGACTTCATTTTGTTTTGTGTTTGTGGAATCTCACTTATAGAGTGCTCAAATTTTGTTTCATTTTAGTCTTTCTGTTGGTGCCTCATATGAATCCTGATTGGATTATAATATACTCCAGAACAGCATCCATCCATCTCACTTGCTGCGTCAGTTCATTTTGTTTATGGTTTAAACAATGTTGCTTGACATTTGCTATAATTTTGTATAATGGGCTAGTGAAATTTTGTTTTTTTGTTTGACAGTTCATTTATTAACCAAAATATTTAAATTATTTGAATCCTGAATCTCGCGCAACTTGGATTTTGTTCAAATCTGAAATCATTTTGTTTAAATCTGAGGTATTTTTGGTTGTTGCCATAGATTTTAAAACTACTATATATCAAAAACCTGATTCCCCTCCCCTTTATTTATGATCATTTTTGGTCATTGAAATAAATAAATCAAATACATCCAATCTTCAATTGAATGGTTCAGAGTCAGAAGCCCTTGTGCCCTGACATGTAAGGTCTGAGGCTTCTGGGTAAATTGTTATAAACTAAAGCCTTTAATCCTAGAATGTTTATATTATTCAAATATAAAAACATAGAAAGGGTTTGCAATAATAATTGAACCAAGGCTCCTAACAATTTTTAAGAAGTAAAATAAGGACTAAGATGATTGATTAAACCTAAGAAGATGAAATAAAGCCCAGTCTTAACAACAAAAGATTAGGTTAAAATTTTAATTTCAAGGTCAGTGTAATGATCAGCATTTAATGTTGGATTAAAAATATTGGGTATCAAAGTTTGTATATCACTATAAAGGCTATCTAACTGTTTTTGTCAAGAATGACAATTCAATACGTGTATTGAAAACCTGGAATCAAACCCTGGCCCTCTGGAGACAACTTGCACCAACCAGAATAGACAGGGACCCGCCAGCCTGCCAGTTGAGTCAAACTCTGGCCCTTGAAAGATGCCTTGTGCCAACCAGGATGGACAGAGAGCCACCATAATGCCAGTTGTCAAGACTGATATTTCAATAATTATATTGAAAACCCCAGGATCAAACCCTGGCCCCCTGAAGATGACTTGTGTCAACCAGAATAAACAGGGACCTGTCAACCTGTTGAGTCACAGACTCAAGTTGTTAAATTACTCTGCAACCTGCCAGCTTGTTAAAGAGGATATCTAAAAGGATCACCAGGTTTCCATCAGCCTTGTGCTACTGAGGACCTAGACCTACACAGAGGTTGTGGCTTGCTAAAGGAGTTTAAGACAAGGCCTGGTACTGACCCCACCAATGAGCACCAGCTACTGCCAGTCTCCTGTCCAGAATGGACAATGTAATTAGCCATCTCAGATGACATATTGAACAGCAACAGCAGAACAAAGCATCACCACTTCTGTTTGCCAGAGCTAGCCAAACCAGAATTCACCGCCCTCAAAACCCTGCCTCAATGCCCCTGTCCTGCCAGCAAATTGCCCACAGACCTGAAGTCTGCAAAAATTGAAGAAGCAAATTTATATGATACAGTAGTTTTAAAAGCTATGGCAACAAGAAAAAATAATTCATATTTAAACTAAGTGAACTCAGATTTAAGAAAAAATAACTCAGATGTACACAAAATTAAAAAGAAATAAATTTATATTAATTTAAAATAGATTTAGGTTACTTTCAATTTTGTTTACATCTGAGTTATTTTTGCTTAAATCTGAGTTCCTTTTGTTTAAATCTGAAGTATTTTTCATTTTTTGCAATAGCTTTTAAAACTACTGTATAAAAAACCTGGCGGTATAGGGATGACCATATTGCAATTTTGATAATAAAGATTTATGAACCTTTGGTTCCAGAAAACACTACCCTATTTAGTTTTAGTAATCTTCCATCTTCATTATAGTCCATTAGACACCCAGGCGCCCACCCTTCCTAGTGACCAACCTGCAGACCCACTGCCCACACTATACTGTCCCCCTGGAGCACCCTTGTTGTAAATTGTGCCATTAATGCTATTTTGATATGGCCTTCAAATAGTGATATGTACAAATATTTGGTCAGTTTGCTTTTAACTTTGGTAATTCCTTGCCTTTTGTAAATGGATCTAATCCAATCCCCACCTGTTCAAGAATACCATACCTGCCCTTGTCTGATCCTGGTATGACCTCACCCCAATATGACCCCCTCAATCACTCTGTCTACCTAATGAGTGATCATTGACCCTTGTTTACTATTTAAGTAGAATTCTTTCTCCTAATAAAGACAAGTTTATCCACATTTGTGTTGGCTTTAATAATCTTCAAGCTTTTCCCTTTCTTTTTTGCCAAAAGGAATTCCTCATCTTGTATTCCAGGAAATTAAGGTACATGCCCTTAATTTTGCCCTGAAGGCTAACCCAAGGCTAGCTTTGAACCTCAAATCTTTTGTTATAAAGATTTCCTGCCGTGTCCTCCTGGATGTTGTCCCCAGGAGCCAAACACAACAACCCTTTGGAACAGTGCAGTTCACCAAATACCCCCTGAACCCCGCCTACTCTGAGTTTAACTTGGAGAAAATACTAATTGTCAACCCAATGGCAAGGACTAGAAATGTAAGAGAGGGAGATAAACTAACTAAGTTTAACTCCCAGCTCAGAGGGAAGACCCACCAGGAAACCATCCAGTGCAGAACTGGTATGACTGCTTGAATTGGTGTCCAGAGCAAGGACGCAGGAGACAACCAGGAAAGTAGGGGTCCAAACCCATCAGACCTACACCGGCAAGCAACCATGGAGTGAAACAGGGAGCATACTCATGAAAGTTCAATTTCTCTTTGTGAGAAGTGGGCTCAGGCTCCATGGGAGAAAAGCAGACTGAAACATCTCCTTCCATAAGATCAGTGAGGTCCAAGTCGGGAGGAAGTAACTCAAGGTCATCACAGGTGAGGTTCTTGACAAGATTCTCACCAGTAAAAGCATATCTTAGTCTTGCCCATGGAGATCCTCAAGCAGGTTAAGAAATTGGGTGGAATATCTCCCACATAGTGCGCCAAAGAGGATATTTGTCCTCAGAGATCTGAGGAGGTGGTCCAAATCATCACTAGTACAGGGGCCAGAGTAAATATCAAAAATTCAAGCACTAGTACCAACATTTTTGAAAGCAACAGGAAAATTGAAGGTCCTTTGAAGGGAGGAGTGAAGTTAAACAATACTTGGGCAGGCAAACCAGGGGTATTTTTGAGTCCAGAATGCAAAGGTGACTTTGAGACCTGATTTAAACAGTCTGAGCAAAGAGAGAAGGTTTTTACGGTGCTTAAAGTAAGTTTAAACTGGAAGAAGGGCAAAAACTTAAAGATTTTGAACTTATATTAAATAATTATATGATTTTATATACTAATTTTTAGGTCTGAACTCAAGTTTTGAAAGAAAAAGAGGTACACCTTGACGCTAACGCTAGCATTAACTCTAGGGACTTTGAAAGAGACACCAAGAGCCAGGAAGCAACAAATAAGGTAAGAAAAAGCTGAAAATTCTACTAACACTATAAAGAAATAAAGGGACAACAAAAAAGGGACCCAAATTTCAAAATTTGTATATTGTAAAAGTAAAACTTTTATTTGATAAGAAAGAGCAAGCATGGACCAAAAGTCCCCTGTCTTGCTTTAAGGAATAGGTTTTGAATCTGAAAGGTCACCTGATCCAGGCAGCAGGATTGATTGGCCAGGAGAGAAATTTTGCAAGGGAGTTTCAAGTAAGCTGAGAGGTTTCCCAATAATTTCCAACTTGGTATCAAAACAGCTTACTCTACCCGCCAGCAAGGCTCCAATTAAGCGGGGTTTTGACCTGCAACCTGACTGCCTAGTGACCCAAAGCCAAACTAGGAAGTTGACTTGATTTTCCAAATCCAACAACATGAAAAATGATGATCCCTTACAGTGGATACCTTTTTTTGGCGCTTGAATCATTAACAGGATCAAGCCACCCCCTTCACCATCCAACCAAGAGATCAACACAATCATATTCCTGTTATCCATGATTCACAAAGACTATATAGTACTTATCTCTCAATAAAGAACATGATCTAGTTTCCAAATATTTTTCCCCTTGTAACTCTGCTAAAAAAGCACAGTTACAACATTAGCTTCTGATTGGCTGATGCCTATAGAATGCTTCAGGGGGCCATTAACTCCAGCTGGATTTTATTTTGTTGATTTGACAGAATCACACCCTGATTGACTACATTGAAATTGCTTCAAATTGGGATGGAACCAAGCCAGCAAGTAATAAAAATTAATCAGGGATTTTTCTCAGGTTGGAAAAGAAATCTGGGAGTCAGCAGAAGCCACCCAAGAGAAGTACGCTAAGATAAATGTCTTCTTAATTTTGTGTGCTAAATCATCTAGCAAATTCAGGGGTTTAGCATGGATTAGAGAGGTTTTCTTAGTGCAGTGGGAAAAAATTGCCCTATACAAGGCCAAAGGAGGAGTGACTTTACAAGAGACCAAAATTATAGGTTGTGAAGGAAAGTGGTATGTGAGACTGCCAAGATTGTATAAAGACAAATACAATAATCTGCCCGCCTACCTGGTTCCTATAACCTCGCCTCTGACCCCACAATCTGACCACCCAATGGAACCTGCTGCTGAGACCACGTCCACCCAGCTGTTTATAGTACTCTATATTACTCTGACAGGCTTGGTGGACTCCATGGTGCCCAACTCTGGCCCTTGGTTCTTACTCAGGTGGTCCCTATCTTATGTTATCAATTTAGAATCCATCCTATGGTGGTCATTACCCACTGGCCTGGCGGTACCCCATACCAAGTCAGCCAATGCCTCTACCTACGCCTGGCTTTCTGAAAGTTGTGAAAGATAATAAAAAGGTATCATGAAGCAAAACTATAAAATTCAAGGGAGGAATGAAAAAAAATCAAGATTTAAGAGTGTCAGGATTTTGGGATATTGACTAATTAACTGATTAAACCAATTAACATAGGCCAGCTGTCAATCACTCTTTGGAATGATTTTAACAGAATAACGCAAGATGCAAGCTGCAGGATCAAGGAATCAACAACTGAATCATACCCTGGCTTCAAAAAATCCATGTATTGCAATTAATGAATGGAACATGCAATTAATGCTCATTAATTAGTTCCCTTCATCAAGCACCTCAAACATGTTTCTCATAATAATTGCTATTTTAAACTTTAATTATATCCTAGAACAAGGGCTGTCATATTGCCCTAATATGAAACACTTCTTGAAAAGTTCACACTAGACTGGGCTGTTAGGCCAATAACTCTAAGATAAAAGGCCCTGAGACTATTATATTAGAGTAGCTTTGATTAGATACAGTATAGTGTAACAATCACCTCTTTCAACTAGTAGCCAGTCCAGCTAGCTAGCCCTGGAACGTGGCCCAGGCAGACAAATGCTCTTCTTGGACCAAGGGGTATTTTTACAGCATCAGAAAAGATACTGAGCTGTGGAAGTTGTCAAGCAAGCTTTCTTCACAAACCGCACACACCTAAGATTGGGATCAGCCGGGTCAACCTCAATATCAGTTGTCCAATAAATAGTTGATATTCTGAATCCTTTCCTTAGTTCAACTCTAATTAAGTGGAGAGAAAAAGATCATACCATTACAATAAAGTATTAATTCCTATAGTAAAATATAGAGATAACAAACTATGAAATGTATCCAGAAGTAGGAAGAATTTTCCTAACCCCTTTGGACTTTGGGCCCAGTGTTGTAACATCTTTGATTACTCCCTCTTGGGAAATTAATTCCCTGAGTGACTTGCTGAATGATTTCCCAACTAATCATTAAGTTGGTGGCACTACTATCATTTGGCCATATATCATGGGAATCAAACATTCCAGATCCTAAGCAAACACAACTTGAACAAGCCTTGTGACTTAAGAGGAACATTACTCAGATAAGCCCCATGATGTACATGGACAGTATGTGGCTTTCCATGATAATATATATTATCATATATTCATATCTAATAAAGTATAATTCTCTTCTTAATTTTCCCCTTTATCTTGTTTATTATACTTCTGAGAAGTATATAATTGACTTTGGTAGCACAGGTAGGTTATCCACACCTACGCAACTTTAAAAAAATTGCTCCAAAGAAAAGAACCCAGCAAATGGCACTTCCTGCAGGCTGGAGAGACTATAAAGAAGGACAGTGAGTCCCTACAAGCTTTTTGTTTTCAACAATGACCTTGTTCTACCAAACATTATAATCTTTTCAACGCCCATAAACTCCTGAACCCACCTCCAACTCCAACCTTGCAGACAGCTGCAATACTCAACATTGTAATTCAATGTCTACAGACAGCAGAGATTAGAAATTTTGCAGGATTACGTCAGGAGAATACCAACCTCTTGATTCAAAGCACTCAAAGCAAGTTTACACAAGTGGGCTAACCCCATAGACTCTGGGCCAGTGAGATATCCCTTTGTGTCATGGGGCCACCTCATGCTTTGTAAGCAAATGGCTCAAACAACACCCCAATCACTGCAAAGACTGGTATATGTTCAAAAACGCCTTCCTTGAAAGATTTGCCATGAAGGATTCTGACATAGTAATCATGAAAGAACTCAGAACCTTCAAAATGACAGGAACAATTGAGGAGTACATTGCAGCATATAAAACCTATGTGACCAAGCTCCCAACACCATTAAATTTGACAAAGCTGGGTCATGATTGGTATTCTACACTGGCATTTCTACACACATTATACGTCAGTTTGACATGACCTGCTACAAAACCTCCAGGATGCATTCTTGGAGGGAAAACACGCGGCCCAAAAGTCTGGTAACTTATACACAACAAACAAATAAAAAGAGAGACCTACAGCAAAAAAGGACCCTTGACCCAACAAGCAGAACAAAGAGCTAATAATACCCATCCTCAAAACAGGAATAAAACTCCTCAAGATAACCAAGCAAGCACTGAAGACATCAACAAGGAGGGAAAAGCTCAGGAGAGTGCTTAGGCAAGCCTCCCTCCCCCACTTTACAAGACTCTTACAGGGACCAAGACATGGACTCAATCATCATGATCCAAGTATCTTCCAGCAATTGTAAGGTCTTAAGGCTTGGGGCAAATTATTGTAAGCTAAAGCCTCAAACCAACAATGTTTATATTATTTAAATATAGAAATGTGGGTAGGGTTTGTAATAATAACTGGATTAAGGCTCCTGAGAGTTTGTATGAGGTAAAGTAAGGGCTAGGTCAACTTATTAATCCTAAAAAAAATAAAGCCCAGTCTTATTGACTGACAATTTAGTTAGAAAGTCAATTTCTAGGTATGGGAAATATTCACCACTAGCTGGTGGATTAAAAATATCCACAATCAAATTATGAGTCCCACTATAGAAACTACCTAACTGCTGAAAAATATAATCAAATGGTATCATGGATCTAAGATGGAAATAAAAGGTAAATAAAAGGAAAAAAGAAGCCACAAAACCTAACAAGTACCTTTTTGGAGGTGCAAGTCAAACAATCTCAACTTATTGTTGAGACTGGTGAACCAAGCCTTTTTATTGAGCCTTGGTAGAATGAGGTGCAGATTTAAAATTGATTTTTAACCTGTAAAGGTTAACTGACCTTGTGAGGGATAAAGAAACATATCTTGTGATCAACTGCTTACTTAATCTTTAAAAGATTAAGTAAGCGTAAAGGAGACTTTGAAAGGAGGAGAGTGGTTACGGCAAGTGCATAGGTAGTTTAAGCAAGCAAGCAGAAAGAAGAAAAGTAAGTTCAAAGCCTTGAAGATGACGTAATTGGGAGTATAGTGAAAGGTAAATTGTTTGTAAAGCAAATTATTAACTTGGCATATAGATCAGGAGTTTAAATCCAGAAGCAGAAAGGTAAGGAGTTTTAAAACAACTGTTAATCACTCTTAGGTCAATATAAGGCTTGGGAAAGCATGATATCCAATCCAAGGTAACAAAAGTTAAGGAATAAATGAAAGAAAGGGTGATTGGTGTGAGATGTAAATAAAATGGCAAGTAGGACTGGGTAGTTTGGAGAGAGAAAACCCCCAATTAAAATGTTGACTTAATAGCAGCTAAAATGAAGGTGGATCCTGACAGCAATCCTCTACTTTTTGCTGCCCAAACTGGAAATAAACTCCTCACTTATCCCTTGTGCTTTCCCAGATATCAAGGCACAGCACTATTTGACACTGGGGAAACCAATCCCT
The DNA here is from genome assembly GCA_014839935.2 of Entomophthora muscae. Classification (NCBI taxonomy): domain Eukaryota; kingdom Fungi; phylum Entomophthoromycota; class Entomophthoromycetes; order Entomophthorales; family Entomophthoraceae; genus Entomophthora; species Entomophthora muscae. Next base: position 44,651 of record QTSX02007360.1, on the reverse strand, counting down.
TGTTGACAAGAAATTTGCCAACCTCATGAAACTACCCACGGTCCAAAGCAATATCAAGAGAGTTATCATGGCAGACAATATGAGCATACCAGTCACCAAGGAAGCAAAACCTTTCTGCGCTCAAATTAGAGACATGCAGACTACGCTCAGTGGCCCTATCATACCAATCCCCAAGTATGGTGCTATACTTGGCTTGGATTAGATGAGAAAGATCAAACCTCATATTGACTGGGATAGTGCTACTCTCACCATACAACAAGGCAAGGTGCACCATCATGTCTACCCAACTTATCTTGATACACTCATGAAGGACCATGTATTTGTGAAAATCATGGAAATAGAAGAGGAAACTAATCCTAGCAAATCAATTGGAACACCTGCACATATGAAATTATCCACTTTAAGAGTACAGAAGCAGAACATGAAAGATACCCAATCCAAGCACAGCTAGTCATCAAATTCCCCTCTGTTTCCCAAGAAACTTTACCAGGCCTACCGCCTGATTGGGGCATACAACACAAAATTGACCTCAAGGGAAGTGTCCCAAAGCACACCCCATTTACCATCTCACACCTCAGGAAGATCATGCTTTAAAAGCCTACCTTGACAAAGCCCTTGAAAAAGGCCTCATTTGACTGTTCAAATCACCTTTTGATGTAGCCGTCTTTTTGTGGCAAAAAAGGATGAAGGACTCTGCCTAGTCACAAACTACAGGGCGCTCAACAAGGTCACAATTAGGAACAGGTATCCCCTGCCCCTGATTAATGACATTTTTGACGCCCTGGGGGGTCCCAAGTCTTCACAAAAATCAACTTAACAGCAGGCTATCACCAAATTTGTGTGAAACCAGAAGATATCCCAGAGACTGCATTCAGAACCAAATATGGGTCCTTTAAATGTGTGGCTCTTAATTTTGGTATGAAAAACAACCCCAGTACCTTTGTGACCTTCATGAACAAGGTCTTCAATAAGCACATAGGAAAAAGAGCAGTCATCTACCTAGGCAACATAATTTTATACAGTCCAATGGTAACACAACACTGGGAAGATGTTTGTCTGGTCCTCTGCACCCTCAAAGAAAACCAACTTGTTACCAAACCTTCAAAGTGTGGCTTATTCTTGTCTGAGCTCCCATTCCTTGATCACATTATCAGCAAGGATGGAATCCATTCAGACCCAGAGAAGATATGTGCCATAACCAACATGTCATCATCAAGAAATAAGAGTGAGCTTCATACTTTCCTGGGCATGGTAGCCTATGTTAGAAGATTCATTCTGGATTGGGGAGCCTTGACTGCCCCCCTGTCCTCAATCACAGGCAAGACAACCAAGTTTTATAGACACCACTAAGAGACCAACACTTCCAGAAGCTAAAAGAGCACATGGTCACTGCCCCTATTCTCCAGTATCCAAATCATGAGGGAGTATACAAGCTAGAAGTTGACGTGTCAAATTACACCATAGGAGGAGAACTCCAAATTCAAACTACAGAAAAGGACTCCCTCCCTGTAGCATATGAATCAAGGAAACTGTCTGATGGTGAACAAAGATATCCAATACACAACAAAGAACTGGTAGCTATTTTTTACTGCCTCATGAAGTGACAATGTTACCTGGAAGGTGCACAAATATTCAAAGTGCTAACCAACTACAAATCATTGATATTCTTCAAAACACACCAACACATATCAAGAAGAAAAGCCAAATGAATAAGCCTTATACAGAGGTACCCTGTGACAATCTACATGGAAGAGTTTTTGCAGGCAAGGGTTGATTTGACTTCAAATAAAGATGCAATGCTGAGAATTGATAGTGTGCTGTGGTTTTGAGACAGGTATAGGCCTAGTAGGTAGCAAGGGACTACTAGAGGCAAGTGATGAACCAGACTAGCAGGGAAAATTGGCTGCTAGGGGTGAGAAATGTGATAGACCAGCAGGGAATATTGGCTGCTGTGAGCTAGTAAGATGTCTCAACCCAGAAGGTAGTGTTGACTTTGGGGGCTTGTTGGTTGACCTCACCCAGCAGGGATTGTTGGCTTCTAGAGGTGAGGGAGGTGATATTCCAGCAGGGACTGTTAGCTGCTGTGGGCTTGTTAGTTGTTCTCCACCCAGCAGAGACCGTTGGCTGCTTGGGATGAGGAGTGGATGACCCTGGCAGGTAACATGGGCTGCCAGGGAATGGGGTGGAGCTAAGATAGCTCTACTTACCCTTGTGTGCTCACAAGAGGTCTGTGAGAAAGCACTCTACCTAATGGACTGTTAGGGTGTCCTTGTCTATGGTTCCATAGGAGCTTTGGGGAGGCCCCAAAGTGATTATTGGAGGGAATGGATATGCTCATAAGTGTCACCAGGGTAGTTGCTTGGGGAAGCAGCTTCAGAAATTGATGTTATCAGGCCTCTGGGAAGTAAAGTTGATTACTTTGCAACTGAAAGAACAAATTTAATCACCTGAATGAGTAAAGATAACTGCACAGACATGAAGATTGTCTGTGGTTGAATGGCCCAGATGGAGGACACTTTTAAGGGGCCCAGTCAAGCACCAGTAGCCCTGTAGACTTATTGCCTGAGTCTGAGGTATTGGTATTGGGGTCTGATCATAGGACCAAGGTGGTTCAGGATCTATAGTGAAGACTAGTAATAGGAACTGTATGATCACAGTGAAGACTAGTTGAGGGACTTTGGGTTCATTGTGAGGATTGGAACCTAGGTGGTTCATAGTGAGGACTAGAACCTTGGTGGTTCACACTGATGGACTAGAAAGGACTGGTTGATGGACTATCTGATGAAGGAGGAAGAACTAGCTGAAGGGCTAGAAGATCATGGTGAAGGACTGGCTGAATAACTTGAAGGTAATGGTGCAGGACTAGCTGAGGAACTGGAAGTTGTCTGAGAAGGACTGGCAGAAGTGGATACAGGAGCTATGATGCTTTTTTTAGACTCTTGAAAGTGCATATGTTTATAAGAAAGAAGCATTAAAAGAATTAATTAATGCTGCCAAAAGATATGGGTCATTATTTTAGGAATTAGGCTATTTTCTAATACACATGCTGCTCAAGTTGCAGCATAACACAGTTCAATTTTGAAAAATCAAATTACAAATGTTTATATTTAAAAAAGTAATAAATCAACAAATATTTAATAATTTTTTACACTGTAAACTATCAAAATAAAGCTAAGAATCTTATCTTTCTATTGGTATTAAAATATTAATATGCTTACTATATCAAATATTAAAGCAAAAGCAATTTAAAAGAGCATATGTTGGATTTTATTATATTATTTTGATAATGAAATAAAATAGATTGCTTTAAGCTACAAATACTTTAAAATTTATTATTTAGTATATACTTTTTACTTAGAAAAATTAAATATAAGACAATATCATTATTTTTTCATTTTATTTTATTTAAAAAGCTCAATTATTTAAGGCTTTATGGTAGTTTGAAGTTAGAACATTTATTCAATTGCTGTTTAGATTAATTTTAAGGTCCAAGTGATCTTTGAACATCAAATTAAGCATATTTCAAATATAAACCTTTGATATTTTATCATTTTAAAAACACAAAAAAGAGTTAAAATTGAGTGAATACATCTTTTTATTGATTTGCATATATTACAAAGAGGATATGATGCAATTTGATGCTTAGTTGCTACACATATATCACTTATGCATGAAAACTGGGTATTTCATTTATTCTAGAAATATACATTTATGTTAAAATTGTAATAAAAGCTATCATATCATTTCTCCCAGAATGATTTATTTAGCTAGGTATATAAGAGCTAAAACACTGCATAGACTTTACTTCAAACCATCTTCACAAAAAGATATCATTATTGCAACCAGTACTCTTTTGAAAGGAATCTCTACCAAGCATCTAATTTCCAATCATCCCAAACCTAATATTATGGAATTTTTTAACCTCACCTCTACTATGCGGCCCTTTTTCCCCTTGGGAGCATCAACAAAAAGAGAAAGAATTTCCATAATTAAGAAAGCATTTTTCTTTGTGGCGGGTGATGACCTTAATGCCTTTATTTATCACTTCCTAAGCAGAACTGAATTTGGGAAATCTGAGCTCTTGTCAGCTGTTCAAACCAGAAAACTAATGAAATTATAGGCAAATTAAAGGATCTGATGAAAGCTTCTTCCCAAAAACATATTTCTTTTGTCAAGGATCTGGATGTACAAGTATTCTGGCGGCAACAGCTCCCATGTTGACACTAAAAATCTTGACAGTGGCCATGTTGACACTTTTAATGTTGACACTATAGTAAAGTGATGACCCAGTTTTACATAATGTTGTCTTCTGGATGTCAACACTTTTTTAAGTAATGACACACTTTACCCTGAACAATTTTAATATAAAAAATATGTTTTTAAATACTTTACTAATAAAATGACCTCAGAGAGCTCAAAAATACAATAGAAAAAATTATCATAAGTAATAAGAATAAGGAGATATAAGTAACTATTTTTCAATTTACTATGTAAATTACACTTTTTATTATAAAATTATTTTTTATTTCCATAAAAATTAAACTCCAATGAACCAAAAATAAAGATTTTTTATATATCATAATAACTACAAAATATAAGAAAATTCTAATTAAATTTATTATACCTTATATAAGCAAAACTGAAAAAATCTCATGCCTTAAAGATAAATTAACAAAATATAAGGTATTTCTTACAAAACCACATTGAAACTGTATCTTAAACTTACCATTTATACCTAAAAAGATTTGTAATATCCAAAAAAATTAAAAAATATATAAATCCAAAAGTAAAAACAATCCAGGCAAAGCAAAGCAAAGTTTATTAGGCTAATTAAACCCACCAGCAAGAGCAGTTGCAACATCTTCAAGGTATTTTTTGATTTCTGGCACCTTATACTTCTTCTTCACCATCTTTTGCACTGCCTCCTGGTACTCCTGATCTTTACTCTTATTCTTCTTGGGGGCCACCTGGTTGGCCAGGTTGCAAAACTTGGAGACATTTCTGGCCTTCTCCTCCTGTAGCTTGGCAAAGAACTTGTTGTATTTGGGGTTGGACTCAAACTTGGTCTTCAAGTGCTTTTGCCAAACCTCAAGACTGGAGGTGGTCTTCATCTCCCCCTTTAGGCAGGCGCCCTGAAAATTCCAAGGGGCAGTGGCCCTGCTCTTTTCTCTCTGGGTGATCACCTTCTTTCCTATCCATTGCTTTTCAAAGTACTCAAGGTAACCCTTTAAAATGGTGGAGTACTTCTTCATGTAAGTACCTCCAGGAGGGCCTCAAAGCCAAGCCCAGTATTCTCTGGCTGCACAAAAGCCAAGGCAGCAAACTGGGTGATGGCAAAGCGGCACTTCCCTTTACCATCATTAAGATACTTGTCAAAAAGCTCCTTCTTGCTCTTGAGATTCTTGATGAGGGCCTGCCTAAAATGGAAGAAGCAAGTCTGAAATTCTCCATTGAAAGTGGCCTCAAAGGCTCTGAACTGAGCTTGCTTGAAGTCCATTATGATCACCTTTGGCCCAAGTGTGTAAAGACACAACAATTGGGGGAGTACTTTAGCAAAATATGATACCAAGTTGATGTGACAGATCCAGGTCTAACCAGTCAAAATTACTGTTATCTTGCCCTTGACTCTTGTTACTGGTACCTTCCTGTGACATTGCTTTGAGGAGCTTTGCCTTCAGGGAGGCAATTTTGTGAGAAAACGCTTTATTGTCATCTCTCTAACAAGCCATAATTTTAACACTATTTTACTCTCTGTTTCTCAACTTCTCAACTTCACAATTGGCTCTGTCCTTTATTTGTTGCAAAATTTTATTTAACCCTAACAGAAAGTTCCAGGAGTCCCATGCATAAACTCAATTTTATTGTGCTGGGGTTCCTTCTCTGGCAAAATAGTTGTAGTATAGTTCTTCAAAAGCCGCTTTTACTTCTACCAAAGATTCCTTAGGTGCAATCTTATAGACCTCCAGACTTGCTCAAGCCTCCTCAAGCAAGCTGGTAGGTGTGACAGAAATTACTGGATAATATGAAGACGTTTCTAAACAATGGGGAATTACAAACCAAATCCACATAGAATTGATTATTAACCACCAACAATGCTTCAGATATTTTTTTGTGAAATTTCCAATTGAAACTCCAGGATTAAGTAGAACCAGTAGTCCTAACCAGAGTAAACCAAGATAAATGACCTGGGAAAGCATCAATGCATCTTCAGCGTAGAATTCTGGGCATTGAGAAGGGACGCAATTTTCAGTTTCAAGAATGGGGGGAGGAGCTGAAAAATTGGCTGGCATGAAATTGACATTTGGAGGCGCCAACAACAAAGTTCCAGATGCTGGGTCCCATCTTCCTGAAATGATTTGGTTCAGAATCAGATTGTACAGGATATACCGTAACAGCCTGATCACAGGATGCATTTTTAAAATTTATAATTTAGAACTTGGGATAATTGATTTTTATTGAGTAAATTTAGGAGGACTCAACTCTTAGAGTTAAAACAGGGAAAACTATTCAATATATATCAGAAAAATTGACTAAGCAATACCACCTGAGTCTTGACCTCCTATTCCTTCTATGTTGCTAAGTAAGTATCTGGTCCAAGTTGCAAAGAACTCTTGTATGACTAGTCTCTGACAACCATACTGATTAACAAGCTCATATTGGGTGACCCTCATATTACGTCAATTTATCAACATCAGTTTTAAAGGGGGAGCTGGTTTCAGCTGGCAGACTGGAGCAGCTGCAACCCATTTTTGATCAACTGTTTGGTTTAAATCCGTTAACTTGGTCAATTTTGATACAGGTTTTCTGGCCTTCCGAGCCTTCTTACTTGGACGGACAATACCTGGCATTATGGAATCTACTATGACATTACCCTCCGCTTTAGCCCTGGGCACAATACCACTATCTGAAAGATGGGATAAGGAGAAATTCTTACAGGCAGGTGGGAGTTTCATTGCAGCTAAGGCAAGTTCAGGGTGACCAATAGCAGTGGGATTGCGCTTGTAGAGCTCACGGATCAGATCTGAGGAATTTGAACAATTGTAGTGGGGAACCCATGAGTTTTCAGAATCAGGATATCCTTTCCAAGACACTAAATATTCCAAACAGCGGCAGTTCTTGCAGGAAGCCAGAATACAATTTAACTCATACTCAGGTTCACCTTCCACAAGAATGGGTTGGGAAGAGGGAGTCTCTGTTCCTTTGAAGGGAGTAAGAAGACATTCATGGAAGGCATGGAAAATCTTGAAAGAAGGAGGTAAATCTAGCTGATAGGCAGAGGGACCAATCTGACGTTCTACCTTGAAGGGACCAACTTGCTTGGGACCTAATTTACAACAGGGAACCTTAAATTTCATATTGCAAGCATCAACCATGACTAGATAACCTGACCTGTATGTCAGACCCTCCTGGCGCTTACAATCTATGTATTCCTTGTAAGTTGTCACAGCAGCGGCGAGAGTAACTTGGAGCTCCTGATGGACCTGCTTCAATGCAGCGGCTTGATCAGTTGCAGCTTCCACGTTGCTAACCAAACAAGGACCCATGTTGGAAGAAGGATTGTAACCCACATTGATTTAAAATGGGGATACTTGGGTTGACGTGTGTGGGGCGTTATTATATGTGAACTCTGCCATGGGTAGATTATCACACCAGTCATCTTGTTGCGCATTAGTGTAGCAACGTAGGTAGACCTCCAAACTTTGGTTTACCCTCTCCATTTGTCCATCCAATTGGGGGTGAAAGGCTGTGGAACAACATAATTTGATTCCAAGAATTCCAGTAAAGGCTTCCCAGAACTGAGCAATAAATTGAGGGCCACAGTCATTTATAATCTCCATTGGGATGCCATGTAAGGAAAAGATTTTATTCACAAACTACCTATCTATCTCCACCAAAGTAATTGTGGTTGAGAAAGGTACAAAGTATGCTATCTTTGTGAAACAATTGACTACCACCATGATTGCGTTAAACCCATTGGAATTGGGAAGCTCACCAATGAAATCCACCAACACAGACGTCCAGGGTCCCGCAGCAGGCTGTAGTGGAACTAATAACCCAGTTGTCTTTTTCCAACTGGCCTTGGATTGAACACATACCAGGCAATCTCAAACAAAGGCTGCTACCTGCCAGTTAAACCTTTCCAGGAAAACTGGCGGCAGATTAGTTCCACTGTTTTGTTTTTCCCTGGGTGACAAGCCGTTGGACAGGTATGATTAGCCTCCATGATTTCATCCTTAATAGCGCCCTCAGGAACCCACAAGCAATCTTGATGATATAGGACTAAACCAATCTTATGATAACCCTGAGGCTGACCCACTGGTTTTGTGCATGCTAGCTCTAATAGCCTATCATAGCCTTTGGACAAAGGTTGCAGAAACTTGACCTTGGAATACAAGTCCAGGTCTGCGCCCTCAGCTAAAGACATGGTAGCTAACGTAGCAGGTGGAGATAGTACAAAAAGCACCACATCCTTGTCTGGAATCATAATATGTGTGTTAAACTTGGCATCCATACTAACATCTGAAAGATGGGAAGGGTTTCTGCTTAATGCATCAGCCAAATGATTGTCAGATCCCTTAATAAGTTTGTAGCAAAACTTGTATCTTGACAGGTCACCATGCCATCTGGATTGACAACCCAACAAAACCCTGGGTTGTTGCATTCTCAAGCCTCCATTTTCTGGGAGAAATACCCTACAGGTCTCTCAATCCCATCACTAGCCGTCTGCAACAACACACCAGCCACAGCGTATTTAGATGCATTGGTGGAAACCAAAAAAGGAAGCTCAGGATCTACATGGCTTTGCACTGGGGAGGACAACAAAAGAGCCTTGACTGCTGAGAAAGCACTTGCGCACTCAGGCGTCCAGACTAAAGTTGTCTTTCCACTGGCTGAATATAAATGGGCAGCCACCTCAGACAAGTGGGGGGTGAATTTCTTCAAGAACGTATATGTACCCAAAAAACTACAAAGTTGGGATACTGTCACAGGCGTAGCATACTCTTGAACTGCAGCTTCCTTGTCAGGGGCAATAATGTGGCCATCTTAAAAGATAATATTACCCAGAAAGGTAACCTTACGTTTAAAGAATTCACACTTACTCCTTTTGATGATCAAGTTTTCTTAGAGAATGTGCTCTACAGCTGCTGACAAGTGAGCCTTATGAGACTCCTCATCTGGAGAAAACACCAAGATATCATCCATAAGTGCAATGGCGCAAACACCTAGGAGATCCCCCAGGACAGAATCAATTAACTGCTGAAAGCAAGCCAGAGCATTCTTCAATCCAAAAGGCATTAAACAGAACTGGAAGATACCCTTCTTGGTTCTGAATGCTGTTAACCATTCCATTCCTTCTACAATCCTGATTTTATTGAAAGTATTCAACAGATCTAGTTTTGAGAATACCTTGGCCTTCTCAACACACCTAGAGATCTGCGCTTCAAGGGGTAAAGGATAAGGATCTGGAATTGTAATGTTATTCAAATTTCTGTAGTTAACACAAGGACAAAGGGACCCATCAGACTTCTGAACAAACAATAACAGGGAGCAGATTAAAAAAGCCTTCTTGTAAATGTAGCCTTTTGCCAACATGTCACACATCCACTCTTCCAAACATGTGTCTTCCTTCAAGGTTAAAGGGTAAATAGGAGACGCAATTCTAATCAGATAAACAGTAACCTTAAATTCAAAGTCAAACTGAGTGTGCTTGGGAAGGACCTTGTCTCTGGTGGCGTCAAATGCTGCAGACCAGGGTTGTAAGCATGCTGGTAAATCTGAACTTACAGGGACAGGAAACAATTGTATGGTCTGTGATGATTGCTCTAATTTAGACATATCCAACAGCGGAATACAAATAGTTATACCTGAAGAATGTTCCACCTGCAGCTCATTTTTCTCCAGCAAGGTTGATACATTATGATCTCTCCAAGAACTCACTCCCAAAATGATAGGACACATCAGGGTAGAGCAAACAGAAAACCTTGCAGTAAAAGATTGACCTGAAACTACAAAAGTAACTGGCTTCTTCAGAGGGAAAGAGGGAAAAGTCTGACAGTTCCCACCCCTAACAAGCATTCCTGGATGGTATTTGAGTTGTAGCAAGTTGGCAGTCTCCACACTCATGAAATTTTTGGAAGCACCTGTATCCAAAAAAATGGCTGGCTGATAGATAGTCTGACCATTATCAATGCTACCATAGAACAAGAAGTAACCAGAAGTAGATTTGTTTGCAGAAAAAGTAGTAATATTGGCAGGCTCTTGTTTTTCATTGGCGTTACAGATGGCAGCTAAGGAGGCAGGATGCTCCTGGAAGTAACACTTGATCATTTTTTGGACAGCAGCCAGAAAAACGGGGTTATCACAATTGATAGGCATGAGAGGCAACTCTTTGGACGTAATCACGGAAGATTTTGCAGGTGCAATGTGCTAAAGCATTGCCAAGGAACTATCAGGATCAGACACTACAGGGACCTCCTTCACATCACTGGGTTTGTTTACCACCGCCAATTGTAGCTGAGACAAGCTAGGGGAGAATAATCCTGGCTTTGATTGGAAGGAACTATCACAGGACCAAAACCAGAAAACCTGGAGCGTGCAGCGGGCTTATCTTCAATTACCAACATACCTTGTTTGGAAGTAGACAGATTTGAGACCAGAGAAAGAATTTGGCTTACCAGGGCTTCAGTTGTGGTTAACAGGGAATCCCAAACCACCAAATCCTGGGCAGTCTGGTCAACTACTAACCACAATGCTGAGAGTTTATTCACCTCAGGGACATCAATTGTATGGCAGTAGGTAAGAAACTGAGGAAGGAATACCAAAAGCAGAGTTGTACCCTGGTGGAAGGCGTACAGCTTACAATATACTTTGAGCTCCTCAATAAATATACACGAATTTTTTAACAAGGGGTATCAAGATGCACTCTCAGTTAAAACACGTAGATTGCACTCCACCGCAGACAACAACCATTCACAGGCATCTTCAGAAACCTTTGTCATCACATGGTAAACTTGGGATTTGTGACTAAGGCTAGAGTCATAATTAAACAATAATGCTGACAAAACTTCAAGCAAAATTTCATCAGTGAGTGGAGCAGGAAAATAATCCAGACGCCAAAATAACATGATGTGATGGAAATAAGAAACAGAGGATCTAGTCTCTACAACTGCAACCGGAGATGGAAACCACAAATTAAAGAAAAGCCTAAACTGAAAACTCAGAAATGAACTGATGCAAATAAACATAGTAAACGCAGATATCTTGACAGAGCAGGAGAAAAGAAACATGAATTCATGACAAACTGCTTCCAAAAACTCAGACATAGAAGAGTTGAGTAATGTGACAGAAATTACTGGATAATATGAAGACGTTTCTAAACAATGGGGAATTACAAACCAAATCCACATAGAATTGATTATTAACCACCAACAAGGCTTCAGATATTTTTTTGTAAAATTTCCAATTGAAACTCCAGGATTAAGTAGAACCAGTAGTCCTAACCAGAGTAAACCAAGATAAATGACCTGGGAAAGCATCAATGCATCTTCAGTGTAGAATTCTGGGCATTGAGAAGGGACGCAATTTTCAGTTTCAAGAATAGGGGAAGAGCTGAAAAATTGGCTGGCATGAAATTGACATTTGGAGGCGCCAACAACAAAGTTCCAGATGCTGGGTCCCATCTTCCTGAAATGATTTGGTTCAGAATCAGATTGTACAGGATATACCGTAACAGCCTGATCACAGGATGCATTTTTAAAATTTAAAATTTAGAACTTGGGATAATTGATTTTTATTGAGTAAATTTAGGAGGACTCAACTCTTAGAGTTAAAACAGGGAAAACTATTCAATATATATCAGAAAAATTGACTAAGCAATGCCACCTGAGTCTTGACCTCCTATTCCTTCTATGTTGCTAAGTAAGTATCTGGTCCAAGTTGCAAAGAACTCTTGCATGACTAGTCTCTTACAACCATACTGATTAACAAGCTCATATTGGGTGACCCTCATATTACGTCAATTTATCAACATCAGTTTGAAAGGGGGAGCTGGTTTCAGCTGGCAGACTGGAGCAGCTGCGACCCATTTTTGATCAGCTGTTTGGTTTAAATCTGTTAACTTGGTCAATTTTGATACAGGTTTTCTGGCCTTCTGAGCCTTCTTACTTGGACAGACAATACCCGGTATTATGGAATCTACCTTGACAGTAGGAACTTCCTTTCTTGCAGCAGCGGCCTCAACACAAATCACTCCAAATTTTGCTCTTTCAAATAGTAATAAAGAAGACATGATAATTAAAAAGAAGTTGAGGGGAAAGTGTTAAAATTGACAATATATCTTTATTTAAAATTAGCTGTTTTTGAAAATATACCATTCAGGGCATATTTGGCTGAAAACCCCTCCAGCTCCCAAATCAACCTATGATTCATATCACATGGTCTATGATGTTTGAGTCATCCAAACCTAGATCTCTATCTAAAAGATCACCCATATTTCTCAACCTATGAGAACCAACCTACAATGGGAAGAAGTCACCTGATTCCATTCATCCCAATGTACCAATTCAGCATGGAGCTTCCCCAGCTCCCGGCGCCAAAACCCTGTGGATTACACATCCCAAAACTCACCTATCAATGTTCCAACTGGGAACCAGCTGATCAAACCTGAATTCCTAGGCATCCTTGCCTTTATTTAGTTATCTTTGCATTTAATGGTTTTTCTCCTTAAAACCTATTAAAATGCTTCAAAACTTGAACCAGGTGCCACTGCAGCGCCCAGCAATTTTTCCAGGTGGCGCTTCTAACCTAATGAATTTGCCAAAGCGGCGCTTTTAACCCATAATTCAGGGGTTTACTCTTGATTAACCTTAATCAAACTTCTTGACACAGTCAAGGCAATTAACCAATATAATTAAAACCTCATTAATTATATTACCATGTATTTATTAATTAATCTTCTCAATTAATTAAATTGTTTTTGAGACGCCTAGTCTCCAAGATTGATTTGGCCAATCTTGCCTTCTGTTTTTTTATTAAATATAGATACTAAGTTCTCAGGATTTTTTATCTGAAGAATTCCAGCCAAACTTATCTACATAAAAATAAACAGCAAAAACAGAGCAACTTTTTATCTTGGAGTATTTATTTGGCTAAATACTTAACAGTGACTGCCATACGGTCACAGTTGGCAACTTGGAAACCCGTGAGCGCCGTCACAATTGGATAGACTGTCATCATCAATTGAAAGACTTTGGCGTGTACGTTATAACCTCCAAAATTACCAGTGAAATATGTGAGTATGTAGTATATACAGGTGTATATGGCTATGGACTGGGCAGAGTGGGGCAATACCAGCGTGGGCCAGGAGTACCGCTTGGAGGAGTTGAGCTGTGCTGGCTCCTTGTAGTAGTACTTGCCAGATGGATTGTTGAATGGCCCATGCAGTTGATAGTGTTGGTGGCCCCCAATTCCTAGGCATGCTGTAAGAACAGCTGAGAAGATAAGATGGTTCATCTCCTGATCCTGGGAAAGGGCAGACAACGCTTAGTGTCTTGTTTAACTTCTTGTAGATAAAGTCTTTAAATTGATTTATGTGATACTATTGAGGGGTAATTTCACTCAATGATAGCAAAAACTACCATCAAGTGGTTGAAATTTATTATATACTATCATCCTTAGTGGGGCATTAATAGTACAAAGCATTGGATAGGGAACCCCAAACACTTGGTGTTGTCTGGAATTCCAATTTGGTATTGGGATTGGAGTGGTTTGGCAGGCAATGTATTGTTATCCTTGGCATTGCATGGATTTGAAGCATCTTCAGGCACTTTTATGCATTCAAATTCACCTTCTGCAGTTGATGCATTAATTGTTGTGCTGGGCTGCTTATCAATCCCCTCTAAATTTGCTAGATTCCAAATTTGGGTAGCAGTTCCCCCCTTTTTGGACTTGTGAAATTGCCTTGTTTGGATTCCTGATTGGGCATTTTCCCCATCCAGCTGGGGTGGACGGCCCTGCTGTGGGAGGTGCGCTGTCCCCTGCCATCTGGCTGACTGTCTGATAGGAGCAGGGGCTGGCTGGCAGTGGCTGCTCCCAGGAAAGCTACCAGGCTTGGCGTGCGGCCAGCAGACACCTGGTGGTTGGCCGTGCGGTCTGCGGACAGCCTATAAAAGCCAAATTTCAAAGAACTTGATTTTTTAAATTCCTTTCCAACGCTTTCTTGTTTTGTGGCAGTTTCCCCAATAAGGGGGAACTCCTGCAATTTTTTGTATTAGTTTTTGAGCTGAATGTGCTCAAATCTTGTCTTGTAACAGGTTGTTGTCAGGAATATTCCTGTCAAGTGAGCGTGCATGAGCTAGCTGCTCTGCAGCTAGGGTTGACTCATCCTTCTTAGCAGAGGAAGGGTTTGCTCTGATGGCGTGGGTGGGAGGGGAGAGCTGGTTGTGGGAAGGGAGCTCAAAGCATCCCAGAAAATTTTAAATGCTCTGGTGTAGACTTCTGTCTTAACACCAGGCAGGAGGAAGAACACAAGAGGGATAACCTAATCATTGAACTGTCCATGCAGGACCCAAAGCTGCTTGAAGATGGTTGGGCAGGTTAAAAATGTGCTGTTGCACAGCCAGGTGGTAGCAGTATTGAGCTGCTCCAGGTTTTGGGTTGTGGCATAGGCTATTATCCTATCCTCTACTTCCTGCCCATTGTCATGGAGCAGGAACATCTCACCATCCTCGGTTTTCTTGAGGGCATCAGAAAGGACCAGATCTTCAATTGTGGTGGCACTCTTGGCCAAGGGGTTGAGGCTTGGCACCTATCACTAACAAACTTAATCAACTGGGTGTGGGTTGGCACCCTCTTCATATTGGTGGGGGAGAGGTGCTTACAGGAAAGCATGGCCATCTGGGTGGGGGAAAGGTCCTTGGAGGTAGGTATGATCTGCACAAGGTACCATTTCAGGAGACAGGTAATGGTTGTATTGGGTATGATGCAGGTATGCTCACCCTTAATGGTTTGTACCAAGTCCCAGCGCTCAGTATTGAGCTGCACTGGGCAGGAGCAGTCCTTACAGGTATAGTGCTGGCTCTTAAAGCCCCAGTTGGCATTATTGCAACTGAATATGTAACCATTTGCTACCATGGCTGGCCCCTCTTTGACGCTCATTATGGGGAAGTATTTTGGCAAGGTGGAAGGAACCTTGAACTTCCCATCAACATTGCAGATATTGTGGGCCACAAGAGGATCCCATGGGCCAGCAGGAGCATGGCAGAATCCAGGGAAGTAATCAGGGTGGGGCTTTGTATCATCCCCAGATGAACTTGAAGTAGGGGAGTTTGGTGGTGGTTGGAAGCAGAAGGGGGCTTGTTGTGGTGCTCCTCATGTGCAGGATACTTATCATTTTAGAGGGGACTTTTGGGCTGAGCGCTTCTTCTTGGTTGGCTCCTCATCTGAGGCTGAGTTGTAAAAACTGTGGTCTGTAAGGGAGCCATCAGATTCCTCTCCCCCAGTGGAGTGAGTGAGGCTCTTCTCAGGAGAGGGCTCAGAGGAGGGCTTGGGGGTGGCCTTATTTGATGAGACAGGCTTCTTCTTGGTAGATTTGGTTGGCTTAGAGAGACGCTTAGTTCCTTTGGGCTGCTTATAGGTGTTCTTGTCCTAAAATAATAAATAAAAGGGTTTAAATTAAGTAAGGTATTTATAAAGCAAACAAAACAACTTTAAAAACATAATATATAAAAAGTAAATCTTAGATGGCTTTTCTTGGCATTTAAAAGGTAAAAAATACTTGTATAGGTTTTAATTTATTATAGTTTTAAATAAAAAATTAAAAGTTAAGATATTTATGTGAAATCACTAGCTTTATAAATAGATTTTATTTTAAAAATTAGAAAATATGAAAAAGAAAAGTTGAAAGTACAACATATCAAAAAATCAGATGATTTTATTATGTAAAACATAAAGCTTCATATGTGAGAAATGAAAAGCGTCGACATTATGAGTGACAATTAGTAAAAAAGGCTGAATTCTCACTGTCAATTAGAAAAATTGTAGACATTATTTTTGACAACATTGTCACTGTTGACATTTTTTTGAAAACTTACTGTTTTTTCATAGTATGCTTAATTAAATTTATGAAGGCTAGCAAATATTAGCCATTTTCTGTGTGTTTTTGTTCACATAGTAAAATTAAAAAAAAGTTATGAAAATAAGTAAAAAAGTATCAAAGTTCTTTATTTCTTTATTAAAAATAATATTTGGGTAGTGGCAATATGATTTTTATCATTGCATATATAAGAAGTTGTTAACACGTTGGTTAAGATAATGAAAAGGATAAAGTATCAACAACATCACTTATGACATTCTTTATATGAAGTGGCATATTAATTTAAGCTTAATTGCACCACTCTAATTTGCTTAACTCCACCCCAGTAAATGATTGAAATCAAATAGACAACATTTCTGAGTGTCAACATTATTTTCAATAATAAATTCTATAGTAAATTACATAGTAACTCAAGCTTAAATTATTGGATTGTTGTTAGCCACCAATCCATTTATGATATTAAAGCCGGAATAGGTGCCACATATATATTTATAATATGATCTTTTTAATAATCTACTGTATGTGCAATGTCTTTTCTATATATTGATTTGATAAACAATATTTTTAAATGCACACCTAATTTTGTTGTTGTAGATGTTTCAGTTTTGTTATTAAAAAGAAGTTATGCTTAAAAATTGTTGGCATTGACACTTTTACGTTGTGAAAAAAATAAAAGTAACCTACTTTTTATTAGTAAATGTAAAGGAAAAATCTGGTTAAATCAAGTTTTTGATCAAGCTTAATATTAGATTGTGTCAAAATGGCCACAATTTGGCGTGTTTTCTGGGTTCACACCCCTGAACGCTTTAAAAAAAGAATTAAGCTAGTGAGACTAGCAAATAAAATAGAATATTTTGAGTTTTGAGCCAACAGTGGCCATGTCAACAAAGTGTCAACATGGCCACTGTTGCTCAACGTTTTTAGTGTTGACATGGGTGCTGTTGCCATTCTGGCTACCGCCAACTCACTTAACATCCAGTCATTGCCCAATTTGGTGCCCTCCCAATATACAGTTTGACATACCAGAAATGGCAACCAAGCAGTATCACATGACTTTCCAAGTATCCAGTGACTTAAACCCATCCTGCACATGACAAAACCCTAGGTTCAATCCAACTAAATCTTCATCACAGCCAAAGCTATATAAGCCTAAAGTATTACACAATAAAATATACTTCTCTTCTTCTCAATTCCATATTTGAAGCTTCCCTGAAAGGCACTCCTCATCACTGGTAGCAGCTACGGTTTTTTGACCACGCCCATGAAAGAGAAAATGACTGACCAAAATACGCCCACCTTTGCTCACATACTCAACCAGGCCACATCCCAGGAGACCTGGAAGAGGTACTTCTGCGCCCATAATATTGACAAAGATATACCTAGTGGATGCACTGTATTTGAAGGCCTGGTCATGCCCAAAGCATATGCCAAGATAATTCAATACAGTTGTTCTCTTCAACCACAAACAAACACACAACCACCTATCACAGGTAAAGTCACCAACACCAAATACATTGGTATCAACAAGTTCTTTGGTAAAAAAAAGAAACATTATCAACTGGCTAGACCACTCAGCTGCTAAACTCCGCGCTAGCTGCATCCCCCACAAAAAATGGATCCAGGAAGCTAGAAAACGCCTGTACAAGGCTGCAGCTAGCTGGTTTGCCACCTGGGTTGGCTCACAAATTAAAAAACCAGCTTGACAACTGGGAAGAGTTCAAAGCGGACATCACACACAATTTTTGCGTCACCAAATCCCTCCAAGACATTGCAATACAACTCAGCAAACTTCAACAGAAGACCACTATTGCAGCTTACACCAACAAATTTGAGTAAATACATTGCAAAATCCAAAGCCCAGCACAAGCTGACAACGTACACACCAGAGCATCAGTCATCAACAGAATGAAACCCTCTGTTGCTGCCCTTGTCTGCCCAGAGGCTAACACCTCCATGCCTGCGCTCATTGCAGAAGCCAATTGCGCAGAAAAATGCGCAATCATGGAATATGCTTCACGCAACAGAAGTTGCTCCTAAAACAGCAAGCAGAGAAAGCTCCAATGGCAACAAACGCTAAAACACCCATCATAGCAGCAGCAACTCCAATTGCAACAATGGCAATTGCAGCCAAAGTGCAAACCACTCCTGTCAAAAGAAAGAGGACACTGTCAAAGTAAACAATGCTGAAACAGCAACCTGCTATGAATCTGATCCCACATTCTCTGACCTTGAAGGTCTCAAAACAGAGGAACAGGGAAAAGAAGAGGGGAACAGACTTAAGTGCCCCTGTCTCCCCCCAACTTGACAAGAAACTGTACCAAGGCACAAACTTTGCTACTCACATCCCACGTGTCCTGCAATCCTCCATTTTTATGAACTTAAAAATTAAAGATTGCTCACAACTTCTTGTCTACCCATGCACTTATAAATCACATACACATAAAATTTTTATTTGACTCTGGTGCACAACACACCATGGTTAGCAAACCATTTTTAACCAAGTACAAAATACCAGTTATCAAATCCAACTTCAAATACACCAGAATGGCAGATAAATCAAAGGTTTTACTCAAAGGCAAAACAACTCCCTTCAGAATTGACCTCCAAGGCATACAAACGTCCATCAAAGGACTTTTCATGAACAACATAAACTACAGCATTGTAGCAGGCATGAACTGGTTCACCCAAGTGAACCCCAGCTTAATTTGGAAAACAAAGACCATGACCATTAAACGCAATGGAGTCAATTTCAACATTCTCAAAGAACCCAACAACCTCATTCTAAGAGACACAATATTTGTTCAAGTCATAAATCAAAATGACTCTGAACACCTAACCAAAGACAGTACCCTCCACATAATGAGGTACTCTGAATTTAATAATAGATCAACACAAAAGATCCAATGCCCAGAACTTGGGGCACTCCTAAATGAACACACTCATGTATTCAAAGAGGAACTCACCAAGTTACCCCCCAAAAAAAGAGGTCAAACATGACATTGACCTATGTAAAGCTGTGCCTAAACCTGCGCCCCTCTACAGACTCTCTCCCATGGAGACCCAAACCCTCAAAACACACATTGAGGATGATCTAGCAAAAGGATTCATTTGCCCGTCTGAATCCCTGTAAGGGGCAGCAGTGTTCTTTGTAAAGAAAAGAAAGGCACCCTCTGTCTGGTAACCAACTATAGAACACTAGATGCAAGCACAGTAAAGAATAAATATCCCCTTCCACCCATAAAGAATCTGTTTGCAAGACTCTCAGGAGCCAAATTTTTATCAGAAATTGACCTCACCTCAGGGTACAACCAAGTTGAAGTAAAAGAAAGGAACATGCCAAAAACTGTGTTCTGTACGCAATTTGGATCCTTCAAATGTAGAGTAATGAACTTTGGGATGATCTACGCTCCTGCAACGTTTATCACCATGATGAACCAAGTGCTGAATGGCCTCTCAAATACATTATGCTACCACAAAGATATCATTATATTCTCAAAAACAAAAGAGGAACACCTCACACATGTCTTCAAGACACTCAATTGACTTGTGAAGCACAAACTCTATGCCAAGCCCAGCAAGTGCCAATTTATGGAAAAGGAACTCCTTTGCTTGGGCCACATTGTCTCTGACGGTGGCATCAAAGCAAATCCTGAAAAAAATAAAATTCATAAATAACATGCAATGCCCCACCTCCAATAAACAAGTTACATGCTTTCTCAGAGAAATAGCTTACCTAAGGAAATACATCAAAGACTGTGGAAAGCTCACTGCACCAATCAATGACCTAACTAAGGGTAATGCCAAAAGAAATTCATCTGGACACCATAATGTGACAAGAATTTCCAACTATTAAAACAAGCTTTTATCAAAGCACCAATCTTGCAATACCCTAATAACAATGGGTGCTACAAGCTCAAGTTGGATGCCAGTGACACCACCATTGGCGCAGTCCTATGCACCTGTCAGCCAGGGCAGCAAGACTTCCTGCCAGTATGTTACAAAAGTAGAAAACTAACCAACACTGAGCAGAGGTACCCAATGCACACTAAGGAATTACTAGCAATATATCACACATTCAAGAAATGGAGATGTTATCTAGAAGGACATTTAAACGTCTGAGTACTAACTGACCATAAATCCTTAATCCACTTTAAAACTCAGAATGCACTTGCACGGCAACAAGCCAAATGGATTTCTCTGCTGGAGCAGCTCAATTTGGGCATCCAATACAAAAAGGGGGCAGAGCTGGTCACAGCTTATGCTCTCTCTAGGCTATGTCAGCCAAGAGAGGATCATCCTGACCACCTGGACCCTGAATGGCCAAACCTATATAATACTGAGTGTAAACCCAAAGGGAAGGACTCATCAACACACCAATTAACCCACAATACATTAGTAAGGAACAAAAAATATTTCCATGTGTCAAATGGCACAATATACCAAATCATTAACAACAAACATGTCCCCTACATCCCACTTGCACAAAGGGCTGACACCATATTAAGACGTCAACGCCTACTAGGCCATACAAAGGCTAACAACCTATACCTCACACTAAAAAAGATAGTATGGTGGCCCAACCTCAAACAGGATATAGTTGATGTTCTGAAAAAGTGCATAGTGTGCAAGAAACACACCAGTACAAAGGCTCCTCAGCCAATGGTCAAACCAGTACCAGACCCTGAACCATCAAGGTTTGGGGGCTAGATGTAGTGGGGCCCTTCCAAGAAACAAAAACAAACCAGCATTTCTTAATTGTAGCTATCAACTTTGCCACACGCTGGCCCATCTGCTGGGCAACAAAGGACCACAAAGCAGAAACAATAAACCAATTTGCTAACAAAGCAATCATAGCTTACTATGGCACTCCAGACTACATCATAACTGATGAAGCAACAGAGTTATCAGGTCACATAGTAAACAACAACTTAAAATCCAAAAACATTAAACATTCCACAACCTCGCCCTACAGGCCACAGGCCAATGGCAGAGTTGAACGCCTAAACGGCAGCCTTATTGTCAGGAAGCCAGGCATAGCAGAGGCATTGGTTGGCTCAGGTCAGAATACAGCCAGGCCAGAGGGTAATGCCCATCATAGGATGGGTGCTAACTTGATAATATAGGAAAAAGATTGCCCAAGAAAAAACCAGGGCCCTGAATTGGGCACCATAGTGTCTACCATTCCCGTCAAAGTAATGTAGAGTACTCCAAACAGTTGGGCGGACATAGTCTCAGCTGCAGTGGGGTCTCCATTAGGTGGTCAGGTTGCGGGGTTAAGGGCAGAGTCATGGGAACAAAGTAGGCAGGCAGATAATTGTACTTGTCATTGAACAATAAGGGCGGCACCTCAATCCTCTTTCCTTCATGTCATATGTATTCAGTTTCTCTAGTCCTTGCCAAGGGATTGGCAATGAGGATGGTCTCCAAGTTGTACTCCGCATAGGCAGGGTTGGGCGGGTATTTGGTAAAATGCACAGGTCCAAAGGGGGCTCCTGGGGAACGGTATAGTGCCTGGGGAGGGTCAGCAGGTTGGTCTCCAGAGAGGGTGGTTGCCTGATGGTCTACTTGGATGGAGTTAAGATGGAAGATCACTAAGACTAGATAAGGTAAGATTTGTTTGAACCAAAGGTTCATAAAACTTTATTATCAAAAATGACAGTATGGTCATCACTATACCACTGGTGCTTTTATACCATGAGTTTTTGCTTCTTCAATTTTTGCAGGGTTCAGGTTTGCAGACAAGGCACTGGCGGGGCATGGATCTTGGCTTAGAGTCTTGAGGGCAGCAGATCCAGGTTGTGCCTGCTCTGGTGAATAGAAGTGGCAATGCTTTGTTCCGCCGCCACTGTTCACTATGTCACCTGAGATGTTCAATTGTACTACCCATTCTGGACAGAAGACTGGCATTTACTGATGGTCATTGGTAGAGTTAACAGTAGGTTTTGTTTTAATCTCCTTAAGGCAAGCTACAACCTCTGCATAGGTCTGGATCTTTGGTGGTGCAAGGTTGGCATCAATCTGGTGACCATTTGGGGAATTGTCCTCAGGAGACTGGCAGGTTTTGGAGTAACTTGTCAACTCAGGTTTGCAATTTAACAAGTGGGCGGGTTCTTGTCCACTTTGTGTGACTCAAGTAGTCTTTGGAGGGTCAGGGTTCAATTCCAGGGTCTCCAATGTTGATTTCAAACCTCCAGTATTGATGCTTGGTAGGTTGGCAGGTTTCTGTTCCCCCTGTTTGGGGTCATCTATCTCTGGTAGTCCAGGGCTTGACCCAACTAGCAGTTAGGTGGTTCCCTGTCCACTCTGGTCAAGATAAGGCTTTCACTGAGACCTGGGTTTCAATTTCCAGTTTTCAATACAAGTATTGAAATGTCATTAATGACACCATCCCCTTTCTTCCCGGGGTTTCCCTCCTTCCTAATCTTTTTTGCAAGGTATTGTTGGATGGCCAGCTGGGCGTTGGGTAGGTTGCTTAACGGTTCCCAGGTGCTTTCCTTGGGTGGGTATCCCTTCCATTTGATGTAGTGCTGTGGCTTTTTGTAGTGGGTGTGGTCTCCATGAATATATTCAACTTCATATTCCTCAGAGCGTCCTAATTGGATGGGAGGTGAGTCAGTCTTGAGTTTCTGGTGGGGTAGGGAGTTTCCTTCTTTTTTGAAGAGTAGCACACGGTGAAAGATATTATGTATCTTCCACAAGGGGGGTAATTCTAGTTTGAATGCTACTTCACCCACTAGCTTGGTGATCTTGTAGGGCCTGCTCCTTTGGTGGTCTAACTTACAACAGGGTACTGTAAGAGGCAATTTTGCAAATCTAAATATACTTCATCCCCATCTTCAATGGTTTTCCAGGAATCCTTTTTTTGTTGGCAAAAGCCTTGTAAGTTTGGACAACTCTGTTCAGATTATTAAGACAGGTTTCTTGGGTGTTGTGTATCTGTTCAATCTAGGTTTGCCCTGACGTGTTTGTCTCTTTACTGCCAATGCTGGGGTCTCAAGATGGGTCAAATCCATAATTGGCTTTAAGGGGGGACATTCTAGTGGATATGTGGTCTTTGCTGTTGTAGGTGTACTGTGCCATGGATAGCATCTTGTCCCAGTTATCTTGGTTGGTGTTGGCGTAGCATTGTAGGTATTGTTCAAGTATTTGATTCACTTGTTCAGTCTGGCCGTCAGTCTGCAGATGGTAGAAAGCAGATACATAGCGCTTTACTCCTAAGTCTTTCATCACCTGAGTCCAATAGTTGGAGGTGAATTGGGGGCCTCTGTCAGTGATAATTTCTGCTGGGGTGCTGTGTTGGGTCAGGATGCAGTTGTGGAAGTGTCTAGCTGTCTCAGCAGCGGTGCAATGGATGGTGGTAGGGACAAAATAAGACATTTTAGTAAACCTATCTACTATGACTAAAATGGCATTGAACAAATTTAAAGGGGGAAGTTCTACAATATAGTCCATTGAAACGGATTTCCAGGGTCCTGTTGGTATGTCTAGCGGTCTTATCAGGCCTTCGGGTTTAGATCTACAGTTTTTGGTCCTCCTGCATGTCTCACAGCCCTCAATGTAGGCGGCTATGTCTTTGTTCATTTGGGGCCAAGCATAATTCTTCTTGATTCCTCAGAGTGTCTTGAGTCTGCCAGGGTGACTGGCCATCTCTAAGTTATGATAGTCTATGAGAACTTTGGTCCTTGTCTTGCCTTTGGGTACATAGATCCAGTTATGCAGTAACAGGGTAGTTCCTTTCAACAAGAATCCTTTCTTATGGTGGCGGCTCTCAGGATCAGAGGTCAAGTTGGTAATGTGTTCTGTTGATTATTTGTCTTATTTTTGCGCCTCAATTATGTTGGGTTTGCAAGCCATTATCTTCATGTACATCAGCTGGATACCTAGGCTGTTAGGGTTGAGAAGTACGTGTGTGTTATGGTCTTTGGTCTCAGATGTGAAGGGAATCAAGTCTGCTCTTCTGCTCAGTGTGTCAGGTACTATGTTGACTTTCCCAGGTTTATAGTCAATTTTCAGAGTGTAGTTGGCCAGTTCTAGGGCCCATCTGGCATGTCTCTGGTTCAGCTTTCTGGGTTTAAAGAAGTAAATCAAGTTCTTGTGGTCAGTTAGAACTTTTAATGGGAATTCAGCACCACATAGATACCAGCGCCAATGTTTCAGGGTCTTCATTATTGCAAGCATCTCCTTATTGTAGATTGGATAGTTTACTTTGGCTGACAGCATTTTCTTGGAGTAATATGCTACAGGATGTAGCATACTATCCCCTCCTTCCTGAAGAAGTACCCCACTCACCGCAAAGTTGGATGTGTTGGTTTCCAGTACAAATGGTTTGGATGGATCTGGCATGGCCAGGATAGGGGAGGAGGTAAAGGCAAGCTTCAAGGCTTCAAAGGCGGTGGTACATTCCAGGGTCCAGATAAACAAGACCTTGTCAGAGCAAAGACAGGTCAGGGGTAGAGTAATTTGAGAAAATTTTTGGATGAAATCCCTGCAGTAATTTGCCAGGCACAAAAAACTTCTCACCTCCTTTCTGCATTTGGGCACCGGCCAGGCAGTTACTGCTTCTACTTTTTCCTGTGCCATGGCAAACCTGCCAGTTTTCACTACATATCCTAGGAATTTGACCTCAGACTGAAATAATTTGCATTTTTTTCAGCTTGGCGTGTAGGTTGGCCTAGGAGAGTTTCTCCAGTATTTGGTCAAGGTGTTGGAGGTGTTCTTCATGTGACTTGCTGTATATGAGGATGTTGTCCAAATACGCCACACAGAATTGGTCAAGGTACTTGCCTAGGACAGAGTTGATCATCCTTTGAAAAGTACTGGGGGTGTTGCACAAGCCAAACAGCATAACTAGGTATTCATACAACCCATATCTGGTTTTGAAGGCTGTCTTGTATTTGTCTCCATCTTTGATTTGGATCTGGTTGAAGGCTTCTCTTGGTCAATCTTTGAATACACCTGGGCTCCAGTCAGTACGTTGCAGAGGTCATCAGCGTTGGGGATGGGGTAGCAATTCTTCACTGTAATATTGTTCAGTTTCTGATATTTTACACAAGGGTGCATTCATCCATCTTTTTTTCCTACAAACAGCATGGGAGACAAGAAAGGGGCCTTAGACACTTGGATAAAACCCTTTTTGGTCATGTCCTCTAGATAATTCTTTAAGGCTACCTGTTTGTGGTGATTACAGCTGTAGATGGGGCCGTGGTGTGGTTGGGTCCCTGGTAACAGGTTTATTGTGTGGTTGTAGATTGAATGGCTGGGTAGTTTTGTGGCTGCTTCCTTGCTAAATATGTGGTCCCATTTCTTTAGGGGGTAGGTAGTATCCCAACACTAGGCTCTATCTTTATGGTTAAGAGTTTGTTGGGCGGCATTCTTCCAGGGCTCATACAGAAGGGAGCAGTGTCATAAGATTCAGGTTGTCCCAACGTAGCAGTTTGTTTGCAATAGTTCAGTATCAGGCCATGTCTGTCAGAACAGGAGTTGCCTAGTATAAGAGGGTGGGGTAAACCTGGCAAGAGGATCAAGCGGGTTGGGTACATGTTCTGTCCAATTGTCAAGGGAAGTTCTTGTTCACATCTGTATCCTGTGTCTAGAGAACTGTTTCCCATTATTACTTGTAGGCAGTGTTCTAAGGCTGTCAGGCCTAGTTCCTTGGCCAGGCTGGCGTCAATAAAACTTTCATCTGCTTCTGTATCAATAAAGGCTTCAATCTGGCGCTTGATTCCTGATAGTTCCATGGTCACTTGGATGAATTTTTAAGATTACGCAGAGGTATTTATTTGTGCCAAGGATACAGGAGAGGTATTCTTTTTGGGCAAGCTCTGGTTAGATGCCCTGCCTCATGGCAGTAGAAACACAACCCATCTTGATATTGATGTTGTAGTTCTTCAGGGGACATCCCTGATTGACTTGGTGTCGCAGTTGTTCCAACACGGGTGGGGTACAGGTTCAGACCTTTCTGGTTTAAGCTCAGTCCTTTGCATAGGGGCAGTAGCTCCTCCAGGCTCAGTGTGGATGGATGGTGTTTCAACAGGTCTTTTATGGCTACATTGACTCCTTTTCTGAAGATAATGGCAGATAATTCATCCTTGAGTTGGGTGCAAGTCTTCAGTTTAAGGAACTCATCCACATAGGCTTAGATGGGCTGGTTCCCTTGTCAGATCTTCAACAGAGAGTTCAGTGCATAGTATCTGGTGTCTTGGTTTTCTCATGTGGCCATCAATTCACTCTCAAATTGGGCGTAATCAAGGCAAAATTTGACATCTTCAGTGGTGGCCTTTCCAAACCAATCCAGTGTGTCTCCTGACAGCATGGCAGCCACCTCCAGGACTTTTTCAGTGTCACAGGGGTATGTGTTGGCATTGGCTTGGAAGTGGAGACAGAGGAAAGGCATGGATCAGCAAGCTTCTTCTAAGGTGAGTTTGCCCATCTGGGACATGTCCACCTTGGTTGTGGTCTGGTTCACTATCACGTTTTGTACTTTTGACGTGGCTGTGTTCTGGGGTTCTGCCCCAAGTGTGGGGTCTTTAAATTCTTGGGTGGGTCAGTTCTTCATCCATGAGAATATCAGGGAGGTAATTGCCTTATGGGCGTAATAAGTGATTATCACAAAAAAAGCATACAAGTTACCCCCAAGTGTTGACAACATCTTGGGGCCCAGGTTACCATGTTTTTAAAAGATTGTCATAATGTCAGGAAGCCAGGCATAGGTAGAGGCATTGGGTGGCTCAGGTCGGAATACGGCCGGGCCAGAGGGTAATGCCCACCATAGGATGGGTGCTAACTTGATAATATAGGAAAAAGATTGCCCAAGCAAAGACAAGGGCCCTGAATTGGGCACCATAGTGTCTACTATTCCCGTCAAAGTAATGTAGAGTACTCCAAACAGTTGGGTGGATGTAGTCTTGGCCACAGTGGGGGTCTCCATTGGATGGTTGGATTGCAGGGTTAAGGGCAGAGTCATGGGAAAAAGTAGGCAGGCGGATAATTGTACTTGTCTTTGAACAATAAGGGCGGCACCTCAATCCTCTTTCTTTCATGTCCTATGTATTCAGTTTCTCTAGTCCTTGCCAAGGGATTGGCAATGAGGATGGTCTCCAAGTTGTACTCCGCGTAGGCAGGGTTGAGCGGGTATTTGCTAAAATGCACAGGTCCAAAGGGGTCTCCTGGGGAACAGTATAGTGCCTGGGGAGGGTCAGCAGGTTGGTCTCCAGAGGGGGCAGTTGCCTGATGGTCTACTTGGATGGAGTTAAGATGGAAGATCACTAAGACTAGATAAGGTAAGATTTGTTTGAACCAAAGGTTCATAAAACTTTATTATCAAAAATGACAGTATGGTCATCACTATACCACTGGTGCTTTTATACCATGAGTTTTTGCTTCTTCAATTTTTGCAGGGTTCAGGTTTGCAGACAAGGCACTGGCGGGGCATGGATCTTGGCTTAGAGTCTTGAGGGCAGCAGATCCAGGTTGTGTCTGCTCTGGTGAATAGAAGTGGCAATGCTTTTTTCTGCTGCCACTTTTCACTATGTCACCTGAGATGTTCAATTGTACTACCCATTCTGGACAGAAGACAGGCAGTTGCTGGTGATCATTGGCAGAGTTAACAGTAGGCTTTGTTTTAATCTCCTTAAGGCAAGCTACAACCTCTGCATAGGTCTAGATCTTTGGTGGTGCAAGGTTGGCATCAATCTGGTGACCATTTGGGGAATTGTCCTCAGGAGACTGGCGGGTCTTGGAGTAACTTGTCAACTCAGGTTTGCAATTTAACAAGTGGGTGGGTTCCTGTCCACTTTTTGTGACTTGAGTAGTCTTTGGAGGGTCAGGGTTCAATTCCAGGGTCTCCAATGTTGATTTCAAACCTCCAGTATTGACACTTGGCAGGTTGGCAGGTTTCTGTTCCCCTTGTTTGGGGTCATCTATCTCTGGTGGTCCAGGGCTTGACCCAACTAGCAGTTGAGCAGTTCCCTGTCCACTCTGGTCAACATAAGGCTTTCCCTGAGACCTGGGTTTCAATTTCCAGGTTTTCAATACAATTATTGAAATTTCATTCATGACACTTATCAGAACCCTTGAGAAAATAATGTATGGCAAAGCCAAAGACACATGGCCACTATACGTGAAACATGCATTACTAGTATCCTGGGTCCGCACCAATCAAGGGACAGACTACTCACTGTTCGAACTAACATACAGATACAAACCAGAGATAGTTGCCTGCAACAATCAATCATACGTAAAGATCCCCCAGGGAAATCCCCCACAGTAGAACAAGTACCAACTCTACAACACATATGCTTCAAATCTAAAATAGCAGAAATAAAAAGGCTAAAACACAAAAGATAACCTCTACAAAGGAACCACTCCCCATCAACTCCCCCGTCTGGGTCCTGGCTGGAAACAGAAAGAAGCTAGACTCAGTACACAGGGGACCAGGAAGAATCATCAAATACGGACCAGCGCACAACACCTACCTAGTAAAATTACAAAGTGCCAAAAACCCAATTATCAAGAAATACCACAGAACCTGTCTCCGCCTTAGCAAAGTAGAACACTCAACCCAACTTGTATCAACTAGCAAATAACTCCAGGAACATCAGGCGGCAGCCGTCAAGACAAAGCCCCCTCCTAATGTGCCAGAGTAACCCCTTAAGGGGGGTGTCAAGGATCTGGATGTACAAGTATTCTGGCTACTGCCAACTCACTTAACATCCAGTCATTGCCCAATTTGGTGCCCTCCCAATATACAGTTTGACATATCAGAAAATAACAACCAAGCAATATAACATGACTTTCCAAGTATCCAGTGACTCAAACCCATCCCACACATGATCAACCCCTAGGTTCAATCCAACTAAATCTCCACCACATCCAAAGCTATATAAGCCTAAAGTATTATCCAATAAAATATACTTCTCTTCTTCTCAATTACATATTTGAAGCTTCCCCAAAAGGCGTTCATCATCACTTTCATGTAATCTCTGGTTACTTCTAGATGCTCTCTAAAAGATCTCAATGCTTTGGAATTTAATATGACTAAAAGTGAGTTTGGATACTCAAGAAAAATAAATTAAATAAAAATGCAACCTATATAAAAAACAAAAGATAAAACTATTTATTAAAAAAGAAATACCTAAAAAATAATTAAAAATTTCTGGAAAACTCTTTTGAAGCAAGCCAGTTTACAAAAAAAGTGCACAAAAAATTTATAAAGAAATAGAAAAAGAAATGATTATCTATTTGACTAATATTAAATATTCTTGTTTAAAAACAAAAAATTAAATATATGAGAATGAAAAATGAAATATCAGTTTTAATTTATACTTACTATAAATAAAACTGTAAAAATATAATAAAAAGTAGAAAACAAAGTGATATATGCAGTGCCAAGATTTTGGGGTCTTGAGGAATTGTCTTTATTAATGGTCATTGTATGGGGGTTGTTTATAGAGATTGTATGGCAAAAATCTATATCTACCAATTGGTTCTTAGGGTAAAGCTGCAGCCTGGCAGAGTATTGTCTGGGTGTAGGAGAAAATACACAGGGTCTGCAAGTAGATGGCTGCGCGCTCTACTTGGATACTTCTGACTACTATGTGTCGGCTAGTAGTGATACAACAATAGAGATCTTCAATCTCTATCTTCAAGGGTGAATATTCTGCTTGATCTCTAATCAAGAGAGCACCTTATATAGGGTGGATAATCCCTCTTTCCAGATTATAATCTGACGCTTCCAACTCTTACTAGTAAGTCTATATGTTCCCCAGACTGCTAGTTTCAGCCCCCAGAGTTAGGCAGCCATGTTGGTCTGGTATGGGACTTCAATAGATTACCAGATCTCAGCTTATCTTATCAGTGTATTGGCGGCATCTTGTTGGCAGTTTATGCATATGCAAGTTTAGTTACCCTGTCAACTGGGTTTTTGTATCATACATTATTCTTATTAAACAACTTTCTATTTTGGTCATAGATTTTGAGGCGTCTGCAAGCGCAAATGTTTGGTGGCAGCTATCTTCAATTATTATTCTTGAGACCCTAGTCTTATTGGCTGAGGGGAGTTCTGTGATTATAATCATGAATCAGCAATCCTGTTTACTCAGGTTTGATCCAATGAGAGGACCATTCTTGGATCAGGATCAATCTTTGGAGTAATAATAAGAGCACTGATTACCCAAGGCCAGGATTGAGATCAGCTGATACTTCTTTAAGATTTCCAGCTTCATGTCAATTGGTCATCTTAACCAATTAGTCAGGGGAATAATGATCAAGTCTACCATATTATTCCAGAGTCTGGACATGCAGTATTTTTAATTTCAAAATTTCACTAAAAAAGGAAGGAAAAGTGTGAAAGTAAAAACTTGCCATCACCAGAATCTAAAAATAAGGGCTTAAGAGCTATTAATCAGCACCATGACTTTTATATTCATCAAAATAAGGAATATAAAAAGATGTTAATGAATTTGATGATGAGCCTTGTGTTGTAGTTATAGATTATAAAGAAAACTTAAAGGTTGTAAGTGGTCCAATTGAGACCAATAATTGTCTTTATTCAAAACCCTATCTCTTTATTAGGGTTCACATTAGTTTTTAAAGAAAGCAATAAAACTAAATATGAATAACATGATTTCTATCTCAAATATTATCACATGATTCTTTATTTTCAGGTGATTGCTTTATAAAACTTCTTAAATTAGATAGATTTAAAATATATATAACCATTTACTGATAATGAAAATAATTTTAGATCATATGAATTTTTATATTACTTATTCAAATAGGCACCCAGATATATTAAGGGCTCTATAAATATAATTGATTTGTTAAATGTCATGAAGAAGGCATTGTCAATTATTACTTTGGTGGTGTTAGGATTTTTGGTTCTTGAGGAGTTTGTTTGTTTATTATGTTGTGAAGACATCTGGAAAGAAGTATTATTAAGAGTGAATCTGTATGAGAACAGATGTTCTTCCACTTGGTGTTGTTGTTAATGCAGCAAATGGCAGGGATTTGTCTGTTGTTGTTGAAGTCAAGTGATTGGAGAGGCCATGTGGTCAATAGAAACAGCACCAGCAGCTTTAGTCAGAGATGGGTTGACAGGATCTGTAAAGTATCAATAATATACTCTTATTAGATCTTGACACTACTACAATTTGATTAGTATTAGCATGTGTTGCTATTAATTGTCTGTCTTCCAATTGATCTCAGAAGGACTTTTTATAGCGTAAGTGGGCTACAGTCAGACAATTGTCTAGCTGCAGATAACACTTACTAGCTAGCCTATCATTCCCAAGCTACTAGTTTCAACCCCCATAGTTGGATTCCAAACCTGAATAGTGGTTTTGGAACAAGGAAAAACACTATGCTTAGTTCTCCTTCTTTAGCTTAGATTTCTCCTTGACTCAGTTGTGATCAACTGGTTTGACTGGCATTGGGTTGTTTTCTTTCTTGTGCTTGGTGTAATACAATTGCATACAGGTGGTCCTCTGTCCCATTTCTTGGTGAAATGGATATTGTGTTCCCTCATCTCAATTCATCTGACGGTGGCACATTCACTAAAGTAATTCCAAATGGTTCACACTTTAACTGTCTGAGCTTATCAATCAATAGTTCTCAACCCTTAATGTATTGGGTATCTTCTTAATAGAGGAACCTATTATTAGCTGATAATATTTCACATGTATCCAGAATAGATGTTTCATATCTGGCAGTGGCTGGTCTATTTTTGTCCATGACCATAGTGATGAGGAGATGGATTAGTCAACTCTGATAGATCAGGATTCCTGAGCGGTGAAATATCAAAAATGGTAAAGGGAAATGAGCTTTATATTAACAACATCAATGATCATAAAAATGTTTGTGGGCAAGAAGAAGAAAGAAAAGAGTTATACAATTCAGCTTTAACTGGTTCAGTTGTTTCTCAAAAAGAATTTGTTATATTTATGAAAGAAACTTTAGGTGTATAAAAAGAGAGCTTGAAGTTCAATATCTGTACATCAATGTTTCATATTTGATGGAAGATGGGGAGCTATATGCTTCACTTTTAATGTTTGAAATTTTCTCAGAATATTCTGAGATAACTTATCATTTGAAATCACGTGATGATACCAGAGAAACAAAAATATCAGAATATGCTAGTGATGTATTGGGGCAAGTTCATGAAGTAGGGCAACTTACTAGAGGATTATTTCATTTAGAGTTATCAGCCTTCCAAAAACAACTACTTTTTTTAAAATAAACTAAAAATAGTTTCTGATGAGCCTAAGATAGGATAACAGCATTTATAGATTTGGGGTTGCTATTACTCCCCCATGCAACCCATCATAGTTATTTTTAGTTTTTATGGTTCACTTAAGGTATTCTCATCAATATCAAAGGTTGCAATTTTAATCCTACGGGATAATAAATTTCCTTAAAGATTTTCATATAATCCAAAGATTATATCAAGATTTTGTGTTCTTGAAGAAGAAGAGTTATTGTTTTTATTAAAGGTATTATGCATGTTGATATTGGGATATCTTTATGGGGACAGATGTGCTTCCAATTGGTGTGTGATCATTACAGCAGCTGGCAGAGTTCTGTTGTTACTGGAGCCAAGTAAAGGGAGATTCTGTGGTCTTTGAGACGCAACACTGGTAGAAGTGGTTTGGCAGGATTATGAAAGTATCAATAGTGCACTCTTATTTCACTTGACACTACTACTATTTGATTAGTAGTAATATTGATGATTATTATTTTTCTGTCTTCCAAGTGGTCTTAGAAGGACTTTTTATAGTGTAAAGGTGGCGGCCAGACTAGTGTCTAGCTGCGGATAACTCTTACTAGCTAGCCTATCATCCCCAAGCTACTAGTTTCATCCCCAGAGTTGGATTCCAAACCTAAATTAAGGTTTGGAATGAGGTAATATCCTAGGCTACTAATTTCTCCTCTTCAGCCTGGATATCTCTTGACTTAGTTGAGACCAACTAAGTTGACATCCATAGGGTGGGGTCCCAGTTTGTGCTTGGTCTAATCCAAAAAACTTGCACAGGCAGTTTTCTGTCCCATTTCTTGATGAAATAGGATGTTGTAATTTCCTGTCTTTATTTCATAAGGTGGATTTGAGTCTATTTTGGAATTTAGAATGACTAAAATCTAATTATATAAGCTTCTGGATCAACTCATGACCTGTGACCCAGAATGTCTCAGGTTTCTTCTGGATTGTAAGCTATAATAGTACTGATATAGTTTCTCCATATTCCAGAATAGATGTCTTGCATCTGACTGTGGCCCATCTATTGTTGACCCATAGCTTTAGTGATGGGAATATTGATCAGTCAACCCTGATAGATCAGGATTTCATGACAGATTATTTGAAGATTAAAAAAAGATCATGTTTGAAATATTTTGAAGATAAAATAATGTAATTAAGTTATAAAATATTTAATCTGGCGCCTAGGTATAACAAATAATAATGACTCATATATATCTATCAACCATAAAAAAGAACTTTACTTTGAATTTTTAAAAATAGTGGAGCTTGAATTCCTCCTCTCATATACTTGCTTTTATGTTGGTGTTGTAACTGTGCTGTTTTAGCAAAGTTACACGGGGAAAAATATTTATAGGATGGATAATAATCTTTATTGCGAGATAGTGATTATATAGTTCATGTGAATCAAGAATAACAGGAATATGATTGGTGATCACACAGCTGGATGGAAGAAGGGGGTGGCTTGATCCTGATAATGAGTCAAGCGTCAAAACAATAATCCACCATAAAGGATCATTATCTGTTCATGTTGTTGGATTTGGTAATTTGAGTTGACTTCCTAGTCTGGCTTCAAGTGACCAGATAATTGGATTGCAGGTCACAACCCCACTTGGTTGGAACCTTGCTGGCGGGTCAAGCCTGCGGTTTTGACACACCCCCCAACTGAAGGTTGGCCTCCTCTGGGGGCAGGTTGTCAGGGAGGTTGTCAGGAGCCCGGGCGCCATATTGAACTAGTTGTTGTTCTGTGGCAGGCAGGGCGGTTTCTTGTTGTTTCTGTCTCACTTTGCAGGGTTGTAGGCAATCATGGTATAGGGTCTTGTCTTGCTTATGTTTTCCAAGCCCTTGAATGAGGTAAGTATTATTGTTGTTTACCTTCAGAATGATTGCTGGTCCCACTTTTTCAGGTTGTAACTTGCTCTTGTCAACATTCATGACCCATACTTTGTCCCCAACTTAATGCCTATTGTGGATGGGGACAAATGTCTTTTGCAGATGTTCATTCTCTTTGGCTGCTTGCTTGCTGTTAGCCTCTATTACTTGAGGGTCTGAGCGTGGAGGGACTTCACTTGGAATTTCCAGTTTAGGTCCTGTCAATGCTTGAATGATATTTGGCTGTGTGCTGTATACCAGTTCAAACAGGCTTTTCCCGGTGTATCTGTTCACTTGGGTTTGACACACAAGTAGTGCAGTTGGTAGCTGCTTATACCAGTCTTCAGGACTCCTGGCAGTGAGTTTGGCTAAGGCTTGCACAAGGCTACCATTAAGCCTCTCCACACGTCCATTGGCCTGTGGATGGTATGGTGTAGTCACGGTGTGCTTGACCCCGTTTTTGGTGAGGTATACATTGGTGTCTTCAGAGGTCAATTTTTTGCCTCCATTGGTTATCAGGAGTTCTGGCTCTCCAAACTTGCTGATTATCTCTTTACCAATAAATTGTTGAACAACATTGCCGGTGTGTGCCTTCACTGCTTGGGCTACTGGTCATCCTGTCACAAAGTCAATGGCAGCAATGATGTATTTCTTGTTATTGTGTTTTCCTGGCATGGGACCAACAATTTCAAGAGCCCATACCTTGAAGGGTAGTTGTGTGCAAATTTGGAGTACTGACTTTGGCGGGGTTTTGCTTTTGGCAAACTTTTTGCACACTTCACATTGGTCCAGAACTTCCTGGACATTGCGGTATAAGGTTGGCCACCAGGCTTTATGTTTTAGAAACTCACATAGGTCTTGGCTCTTGGTATGTCCAAGGTCTCTGTGATAGCGTAGGATGGTGTCAACTTTCTGATGCGTGGGGATGTAGGAAATGGTTGTGCTGTCAGTCATTTTTCTGTGAAGAGTCCTGTATACGTCAGCAAAGAGGTGTTCATTCCTGATGACTGTTTCTTTTGTTGTGTTGGTGGTGCCAGGGGGAACCCTTTGTCCTTTGTTTGTAGCATTAAGAGAGGCCATTCTGGTTCAAGCCCATTCTCTCCTCTTGAAGCACAGACATACAGGCGGGACAGGTTGTCTGCCATGGCAAGCTTGGCCCCAGGCTTGTACTGGATGAGCATGTTGAATGTCTCCAACAGTTTCATCCACCGCTCTTGGTGGCAGGACAGATTTGCTTGAGTCTTGAAATAGATGAGTGACTTGTGATTGGTTAATGCTTTGAATTCTTCCTGGCATTCCAGGTAAAAACGCCATTTGACTAGGCAGTGCACAATAGCCAGCAGTTCTTTGTCATGGATAGGGTATTGACACTTGCCATCCGTCAATTTTTGCGACTCATAAGCTAAAGATAGGAAGTCATTGTCACTATTTTTGATTTTTAGTACTCCCCCAATGGATCATCTGAGGCGTCGTTTTCCATTTGGTACTCCCCGTCATGTTTGGGGTATTATAGGATAGGAGCCGTTGTGAGCTTCTCCTTGAGGCGTCTAAAACAGAGGTCATGTTGGGGGGTCCATACAAACTTGGACTTGGCGCCTGTTATGGCATATAAGGGGGCTGTCAAGACGCCACAGTCAGGTATGAAACGCCGTACATAGGCCACCATTCCCAAGAAGGTGCGGAGTTCTGACTTATCCTTGGGTGGTGGCATCTTGCAGATGGCCTGTATCTTTTGACTGTTGGGTTTGATGCCATCCTTTGAGACTATGTGTCCCAAGAAGGGTAGTTGCTCACAGAATAACTGGCACTTGGAGGGCTTGGCCAACAGTTTGTGTTGTGCCAAGGTAGCAAAGACTGCCTCTAGGTCCTTATGGTGTTGTTCCACCAAGGGACTGTAGACAATAATGTCATCAAGGTACACTAGGGCGTGCTTGCCTATGTGGGGCGCAAACACTTTGTTCATGAAGGTTACAAAGGTGGATGGGGCATTGGTCATGCCAAAGTTGAGTACCACACATTTGTAGGAACCATATTTAGTGTGGAAGGCCGTTTTGGGAATGTCTTCCTCCTTGATATAAATCTGATTGTAGCCTGCAGTTGGATCAATCTTGGAGAAGACTGTGGCTCCTCCTAAGGCATCAAAGAGGTTGTCAATCAGTGGCAGTGGGTAACAATTCTTAATGGTAACTTTGTTTAGGGCGCAGTAGTCTGTGACAAGACGTAAGGTACCGTCCTTCTTAGCCACAAAGAATACAGTGTCCCCAAAGGGAGACTGTGAGGGGCGGATAAGTCCTTTTTCTAATGCCTCCTTGAGGTAGGCGTGTAAGGCGTCATCTTCATTTGGGGTCAGCCTGTAGATGGGGCGTACCTTGGGTACAGCCCCCTTGAGTTGGATGAAGTGCTGAATATGTTTCTCAGGGGGCAGCCCAGGTAGCGCTTCCTTAAAGATTTCTGGATGATGAGCCACAATGTTGCGGTCCTGAGGCGTGGAGGTATCCTGGTGGTCTTTGAAGTGTATGATCTTGTACTGGCAGGAATCCCAGTTAATTGACTTCAGGTCTTTCTTTTTGTCCTGGGTTTCTGTGATACTTACAAAGACGTGGTCACATAGCAGTTGGTCCACGGAGTCAGGGTAGATCTGGTGGTTGACACCTTCACACTTGATGGTCAACACTGAGGTCGCCCAGTCTACGTGAGGGTTGTTCTTTTGTAACTAGTATAGTCCCAGTACAATGTCAAACTTAGGAAATTCAATGATGGGACCTTGAATAGTGGAGTGGAGGTTCTCAAGCATGACGGAGAAGGGGGCAGTTTTCTTTGTCACAGCAATGTGGTGTTTGTCAGCCAGGACCACATTTTTAATCTGCAAAGGATTAGTGGCTAGCTTGAACTTATCCACAAAGCTACTGTTGACTAGGGTTTGGTCTGCTCCCAAGTCCAGGAGTGCTGAGCCTGTGTAACTGTGGAAGCAGAAAGGATAGGACATCAATTTATTGGGATGTCTGGCAATGGTGTACAGTAACAGGTCCTCTGAGGGCACTTGGATCATTGGACATTGGTCTACGTCCTCAGGTCAGTATTCATCATTGGGCAAGTCAGGAGTTGCTTGGGGAGAGCTTAGCTTGCTTAGTGCTCTCCCCAGGCTTTTCCCTCATCTTGGTTGCCTTGTGTGGTGATGACACAGAAATAGGTACGGTTCAACTGGCCATTGTTTCCATTTCCATGTCCATTTGAACCTGTGGGTTTGTGATTGGCGTTGTTCCCATTGCCTTCAGGAGGTGGTCAAGAGGAGCGCCCGCCTGGGTGGGAATCCTTGGGTCTTTCTTGTTTCCCAGTTTGTGCCTTGTGCAGTGCGTTGGATGTCTGTTCTGCTTTTTCTGCTTCACGGTACAGGCTTTGCAGGTTGGTCACCTGATCCAGGTTCACATGTCTCATCACGTGCAACTTAAGAGCATTGTAGTACATGAGGTGTGTGGCTGGGATGTTAAAGGCCACATCAGATGGTGCACAAAGACGGAGTTCCTCATAGGTGCGGGTGAGTTCTTTCACAGCGCCTTTCTGGGTCAGGTTCTTCACTTGGCAAATGATCATGAGCGCTGTATCTTTAAGCACAAATCTTGCCAGGAAGTCTTGCTTAAAAGTATCCCAGTTCTTGTCAGTGTGCTCTTCATGCCACTTGTTGCACCAGGTGCCAGTGTCATGGGTCAGGCAAATGGAAATTTCTGCAATCCAAAATCTCTGTGGGCATTCCATCTGAGCCAGCTTGCTCTGGGCGGACTAGATCCATGCAGCGGTGTTGTCGTCATTGGCCCCAGCAAAAGGTTCCAAGGCGGTGCTTCATAGTCTCTGAGCTACATAGGCAGGCATGGTGGTTTTGTTGGCTGGTTGCGGCATCAATGAGGGAGCCTGAAAGAAACCTTGTGCAGACATGACGTTGAAGGCAGGGAGCGGGATCACCGTGTTTTGGTATAGGACAAAGCCATTGGGTATCTCAGCACCAGAAGTGTACGGAGTCCAGTCGGGCAGGAGGCCAGACATAATTCTGTCGAGGATTTGTTGGCCGCGGCGTGTGCAGGCAACAGGCAGAATTTTTCAAGATAAGGTAGGATGGAGAACCTACCTGTGCTACCAATGTCATAACTGTGCTGTTTTAGCAGAGTTACGCGGGAAAAAATATTTAGAAGATGGATAATAATCTTTATTGTGAGATAGTGATTACATAGTTCATGTGAATCAAGGATAACAGGAACATGATTGGTGATCACACGGCTAGATGGAAGAAGGGGGTGGCTTGATCCTGATAATGAGTCAAGCGCCAAAACAAGGTATCGACTGTAAAGGATCATCATCTGTTCATGTTGTTGGATTTGGTAATTTGAGTTGACTTCCTAGTATGGCTTCAAGTGACCAGATAATTGGATTGCGGGTCACAAACCCGCTTGGGTGGGACCTTGCTGGCGGGTCGAGCCTGCAGTTTTGACATTGGTAATATATGTCTTTAATGGTTCACCTCATATACCTTCAGGCTTGTTCTTTATACAAAGTTTAGCCTAAGTAAAGAATGTTAGATCTAATATATGCAAGCATCTATATTTAATATCCTCTTTAAGTAAATCAATAGTTTTAGTTTTTCCTAATTGCTTTCCTAAGCGCACAACAATACCTATTGCTTAGAGTTGACTGCTATCAAACTTCAATATTAAATTTTTTAATCCTTCCATTTTTTAAAGCTTTTGAATTATAATCCCCTAACCTTAAAGTTTGAGCCTAAAATATAAAAATCATAGGCTGGGCTATAAAATCATCGTCCTTCAATCTTCTGCTTCTTTAGCTTAACAATTTTAATTTACTTGCTTGTTACTTTGTGTGAATTATCCACCACCCTTTTCGAGTTAACTCTGGTCTTTTTTACCAGCAAATGATAAATTGATTAAAAGCAAAAACATGAGAACCAATTTGGAAATTTATTTTAAAAAAAGAATTTTTAATATATAGATCAGGGTGGCACCAGGATCTGTTAAAAGGTCCTACTGTGACAGCTTAAGTAGATATTTTATTGTAGCAGCAGTTTCAAATAGATGCTGGTGATGTAGGAAGATTGACAAGTGAGTCCAATCCTGGGATTCGACGCTAGCCTAAAGTACTGTGTATTGATTTGAATCAACTGTACTTATCTTAGCGCTTTGAAGG
Source organism: Entomophthora muscae (assembly GCA_014839935.2). NCBI lineage: Eukaryota > Fungi > Entomophthoromycota > Entomophthoromycetes > Entomophthorales > Entomophthoraceae > Entomophthora > Entomophthora muscae. Next base: position 5,250 of record QTSX02007360.1, on the reverse strand, counting down.
CTACCACATAAACCAGTATCTAAATCCAGCGACGTTTATGATTTGAAGGATAACGCCATTTGCTTAATACAAATGTATAAAAATTAATAAAAGTAACTCATTCAAAGTATAGTCTGACCAATATAAATGCCGGAATTAGCCCCTTTCAATCAATGATCATACATATATCTTGGGATACCCCAATTCTGATTCAATAGACAAGTGAATAGCAGAGCGGTAGGTTAAAAACCAATAAAATTGACATATCAATGCTCAACCTTTTAACAAGTAGGAGAGGTAATCAGATAAGACATGCCAAATGGCAACTGATAATGAGTAAGTCCAAGCACCTCATCAGTTTCTCTTTTCAATCCCTTGCCAGGATTGGTAACACAGCTCATACTTAAAAACTTGCATTTAAATTTCTCTAAGCTATATGCGTTATTGCATTTTAATCAGCTTATATTAAACGTTAATATTTCACATGGAAAGTAATATCTTGACAGCTTAAATACAACATTAGTCTTCCATTTCAGCTAGAGTCATAATTTAGCACACAATTGAAATCTTTCTGATTTTAAACCAAAAAGATAAATCTGTGGTATTATAACCTTTTTAGAGTAACCATGAATTAAACTTGTGTTAATAGAAAGAGTTGAATTTAACTCATCACCCGTCCTTAGATAAGTAAAAAGGCTAGCTTAAATAATAAGCTTGATTACTGAGCCAAACAAAGTGTGCTTTGCAGAGCATATAGATGCTTAAGCATGGCGTATGATATCCAAGGGATAAAATCAAATGGCAGAACAAGCTTAGCTGGAAAATAAGATTAGCACAATTCAAGTGTCATTCGCTTGAAGAGAACGCAGGATTGGGAATGTCAAGGTTGAGCGGATGTTTGAAGAATTTGCCAGCAGGGAAACCAAGCGATCTACTCCTAAACCCCAACCGGCAGTTGGAGGCAAGCCGTAAGAAAGAGCATCACAAAAGTCTTGATTTAGCTCATGAGCTTCAGTGTCACCACTATCTCTATCCTAAAAGTTGATTAGAGGAAAATGCCATGTTGAACCTTGAGTTGAGCACTAAACCGGTCGATCTGTTCAGAGGGGGAATTGAGTTCTTCGTATGCATTTATGAACTCGCGTTTTCCAATAAAGAGCTCAAACCTTGCAGAAAGATTTGATGCTCTCGATACAGATTTGGCTAGTGGAGACATGACCAAAGGATGTCCAAACAAAAAGGTCGGTTGCGTACATTGCGGCTCAATCAGTGCACCAATGAGAGCATCCAGCACGCGCGTCATAGTCAAAGGCGAGACAACTTTGATGCCGCGAGCGTTGCATAAAGCAAGCCATGGTTCCACTAATTGTTAAATACTAAAGGTATTTCAATACCTGGTCCGTCGAATGCCGGCAGTGGTCCAAGCTGCCGAGTAAGTTCGTCAACAACATGAATTCTTGAAAAAGGAGCTTGAAAGCTAATGACGCCATCAGGAGTTTTGACACTGAAACTACCAATAGAGCCTTGCACTAGTTCACCAAGCAGTTCCTCAGTCATCTGGAATAGGGTTTCCAGATTAGCGTAGGCCAAATAAAATTCACATGTTGTGAACTCAGGATTATGGCTGGGATCTATGCTTTCATTTCGAAAGACTCGTCCAAGCTCATAAACGCGATCAAAGCCACCCACAACCATTTGCTACCAAATCAGTTTCCTAATTTACATTGCTTACCTTGAGATAAAGCTCAGGAGAAATTCGTAGATGGAGAGGAGCATCCAAAGCTCGGCAATTTGTTGTAAAGGGCCTTGCAGCAGCACCACCTGCTTGCACGGCCAGGATTGGTGTTTCTACCTCTAGAAACCCACGTGCATCGAGGTAACGGCGAATTCCTTGAAGGACCTTTGGATTAGAGGTTTATGATTTGCAAACCTTTGCGCGTATTTTCACAGCTTTGATGGTTGGATCATGTAATAGAAGGGCGAGTGGGCGTCGGCGAAAGCGTTGCTCTAGAGACCCCAACTGTGTAGCGAGAGGTAAAACAGGAAGGCATGGGGCTAACAGCTGAGGAGCCGAAGTAGCGAAAATGCTCAACTCACCAGCTTTTGATTTACCCACAAAGCCAACAAGCCCTGATATTTAGCTATAATTATATCATCCACTTACGGACGATATCACCGCGTCGTAAGCCACAATGAGCATCAACAAAGGACTTGTCGCATGAGGCTTTTGAATAATTACCAAGGCTAGCCATTACTTGTACTTTATTATGTTCAATCATGATATCATAAAAAACCAATTTAGCACTAGCGTCTCTCCTTGATAGGATCCTTCCTATATTATGAACTTAGTTCGTAGATAGCAGTGACGTCTTCAACGAAAAACGAAGGCAGAATCATTTCAAAGCTTCTTTGAATGGACTATGTAGTTTTATTAAACTTTATGATAAATTCTAAAATCAGAAGCTGATTGATTTAAATTGTAATTCAACTGAGCTGAATTCTGGTCCGCGCAAATGTAAATATGTGACCAATCAAAGACTGTTAAAGTATAGTACTCCATATATCTTAACGCCATTCATGATTTCCTACTAGTTACCTGCCAAAACCATAGTGGTATCTTTAAGGCGAGCTCCAGGTTCAAGGCTTGAGAAACGCGCTTTAAGTGTAGCTAAGTCATTAAAAGGTAAAGAACTCGTTTTAGAAAACTCATCATTTAAAAGCTTTTGTTGAACTTCTCTAAGAGTATCAGCATTGTAGCCAGAACTTGAGGGTGATAGGTTGGATGAAGAGCTGGCGTCCAGATTTCCAGTTGATAAGAATTGAAAATTAGGGTATGGGTCGATCCCCCTTTTTAAAAAAGACTCTACACGAGACTCGGAACCATACTCCTCAGCTTGGCTTGTTAAAGTCCTGATAAAACTGTTCCTTGTTCTTAAGATAATATTACCAGGCTTATTTAAAGCATTAGTTAATTTAAAGTCCAAAGCCCCCTCCTTGAAGGTCCTCCGAGAAATAGAGGCACATCCAAGTCTATTACTTCTGAACATTTAACTAAATAAGAAAAAGATTAGATGAAAAGAGCAGCAGAATCTTTTTAAGCACTGTATAGTTTGAAATGGTTTTATTTGGTTTTGAAAAATGGGTTTTGGGTTCGTGGCGCTCATATTTTATCAAACGCTCAGTGAAGATATTTTAGCAATAAAATATAAACGAATGAGTGCCAGCCATATATACATGCTAAGTGTATGAAAAATATAGATGCTATAAGCCTCGAGCGGTGGGCAAAAAGCAAGCAGATCGTTGATCTATTTTTGATAAGTTTAATACAAAAGAGATCCGGTAAAATCTAGGGGCGGACTGTTCTTGCAAAACATATGCTCAAGCCGATTAAAATTTTATTTAATTGAATCTAGTACTCGAAGTTTAAAAACACAGTAGTAAAATATTTCGCACTTGTCCCATACTTTAAAACGTTTAAACTAAATATATTTCTTATCCCAGGCTTTCGCTCTTAATTTGAAGGTCTTGTAAAGAATTGCTGGAAATCAAAATTTCTTCTGTCAAAGTCCAGCAGCTCCAAAATCGTCATACCCTAAGGTAGGGATGATTCGGCTCAGCCGCGGCTAGCCTCCGGCTCTGGGCCGTTAGAGCCAGAACGAATTTTTCCATTTTTAAAGATTCTATTATAAATCTTTGAACCGAGCGCCTTGAGCCAAAAACTGGCCACGGCTGCCCGTCGCTTGCCCGAAGCAGCCCTAGATGAGACAAATCAAACTTTTGGCTTGGCTTTTGATTTAACTTAAGTATTATTTAAAATCGATTCAATCTAATCCCTTATGGCTTGAGTGTACTCGAGGCGACATTACGACATACATCCAGGCAGAATCGCTTTTATATATATTTAAATTAAATGCTTCTGCATCGCTTGAACCTTGAAGCAGAATTCCATCGATTGACAGCTGATTGTAGAGGATAAAATCGATTAAGAATCAGTTCCCACATGGCTATTTAAAAGACTTGGAATTTGGCTTAATTCTTAACAACAGCTCATGCGTGGATTAAAGGCTCCAGACTATATGCGAAGGCTGCTGTAGCTGGCCATTTTTCAGGATTTAATATTTAATATTTAATATTTTATTTTGAGATTTGCACCCAGTCCCCATAGATTATTAGTACACTTTTTCTGGATGAAACTTTATTTCTCCAGAACAAGAAACTAATGCTTCATACATTAGTTTTGAGAAGTTCTACTTTTCATAATAAGCTACAAGTCAGGTCTGCTTGGTTCGCTATAAAGTCCACTATTTTATATTTTATAAAGATAACATCAAATCAATTTCTAGGGATTTTTAGACAAACTTGCAAGCATGCCTTCTTGAAGTATCTATACTATAGTTTTTAAACCTGTTGGGTAAATGTAAATTGTTCAGTTTAGAACACACAGGTTCAGTCACAACAAATTTCAACTGGAATTAGTTGAAGGTCAAAACACTCATTAAAACTTACATTTATCTTGGTAGGGGTATGAAAATAGTTAGTCACAACAAAATTCAAGTCAATTACTGAATCCCAAAAGAGACAGCAAATGAAAAAAACTTATATTCAACAATCACAAATTAGTGACATCCTGAAGCAATCCACATCAACTGTGATAATAACTGTGTAACAAAAATGATACAAATAGAGAACTAATACTGTTAATTCAGAACCTAAATGGTAGAAATGCAGGATTGTCAAATCCTTGGTCCAAATTTCAAATCACATGTGCAGTGTGGACTTTATTTAATTAAATTGAACTCTCTGTATTTTTATTTGAATATTTCAAATTGCAGGAACTCATAGAAACTTTGCAGATTTCAAGTTGAACTGCACGTTTCAAGTGGAAGAAATAATTCAACTGGAATCAGATTTGAAGTCTTCAAATCCATCAATCATTTTCATTAAGTTTACTATATTTTTTGAAATTGTGGGATTGTCAAATCCATAAACCAAATTTCAAATCACATATGAATGTGTCAGGATACCAGGAGTACCGTGAAGCTCCAGCGGGTGAGGGAGGAGTTAAAGCAGGTACTGGCATGGCCCACCAGATGATGGGACCTAACTTTACCAGGTAGAAAAGGGCCTTCCCAGCCACAGCCCAAGGCCCAGCCGTTGGCAAGGCGGAGTCAATCAATCCTGTGAGTGCCAGGTAAAGCACTCCCAGGAATTGACTACTCTGGCCAGCGGCATCAGAGGTGGGTGGGGTTGAGATAGTCGGTTTGGGTGTCG